>VCCN01004615.1:2822679-2841968 GCA_006491835.1 Architeuthis dux | reverse complement strand
CTAGATTTTTGTAGATTCCTTGTAGTGCATAGGGCCTAGATTGGTGCAATACAATATTTCTACTCCAACATCCCTCTACCCTTTTGTCATACTAAGCTAAGCTTAGTAAATATCATAAGCCTGCTTGGTGGATTAGATCAGTGCTACCACTCCCTTGGGAGAGTTGGAAGACAAGGGTGGTGAGGCGGTTAAATGGCCAAGAATACAAATTGATGCCCCCCTACACATAAAGTCATATGTCTGAAAAGCTGAGTTTACAATAGAGCTGTTTGAAGAACAAATATTTAAAGAATTCTATTAACTCATTCAAATAATTGAAATTTAAAAAAGATTTATCAATTTAATTTTCAATGTATCGTTTTATGAAATATCTGCTCTAAAGTAGTCTGAAAAATTTGGGGAAACACTGGGTTAAGTTGTTGTTTATTTCCCACTGGTTCAAATCTGGGTACCAGAGCTAGGGTTTTGAATGCTGTTTTTTAAGGCAAGCAGACTCACCTTACTCAGAAGATTGGTGCAACATGATCTTCCTACCTCCTGTTTCCTCTATTTATCTTTGTACCTGACAAAACTAAGCTTACCAAAAATTGATAAACATCCACAGGTGGGGTGCTTGAGCCCCTGCCCCTTTTCTTCTTCATATCAAAATTGCCCTTTTAGTCAAAATTCAAAAATGTGTTTTAATAGAAGACCTATTACTAATACTTGGTTTTTTATCTTCTGATTCTACTATTACCATGTTACCATTTTTCTTTGTGTGCCTACATACATATACATCCTCTATGGTATTGCGGATTTCATTTTTAGAAGTCTTAGAGCCCTTTTATCAACAGCCACCCCCCCCACCCTCTTCACTTGATAAATAAGTAATAAAATTAATAAACCTTTTTTCCCTCTCCCTGAACAGCTTGGGACCAGTCCAACAAGTATATGAAAATTTACATTGATCTCAAAAATATCCACCATCTTCCCAAAGAGAAAATTACATGTCATTTTGAAGAAAAGTAAGTTTTAAATTTGATTTTTGTTACATTTCATTTTTTTTCTTCTGTGCTCTGCTTATGTCTTGATTTTCTACATCCTTAGTCCTCATCTTTATAATAATTTATTCCCTCCTTCCATAGCCCATGCCCACTGTTCGATAGAGATAAGTGTGCATGGATCCGCTCCAAAATCTTGTGGCTTATTGCCCACCCTTCCACAAAATTTCATTGAAATTCATTTGGAACTTTTGGAGATACAGCACAGCCAGGACTAAATAAAAGGCTCTGATCTGAAATTTTGATACTGTTCTTTCCGTCTGTCTGTCAACACGATATCCCCAAAAGTTCTCAATGAAATTTTGTGGAAGGATGGGCAATAGGTTACGAAAGAAGCCACAAAATCTTTGAGCGGATCTATGCACAATTATCTCCCCTACGTCCTAGCTAACTGTCGGCAACTGCACAATAGTGTACCATGAGAAGGGGGGCATAAATGAAAATAGATAAACGAAAAGAAAATATCGGAAGTTCAAAATATACAGATTGACCCTAACTAAAACAATCGACTTGACACTTTTGTAAACAAGAGTGGTGCTTTTGATAACATCAAACGGTAACTCAGGAGAAAGGGAAGTGTGAGTCAAAACATTGACAGAAAAAATACCTAAAAATAGAAATCTGATTAATAAACGGGGAATTCAAAATAGCCAAAGTTCAAAATATACAGACTAAACAAGATGAATTAATTTAGCCTTTGAAACTATAAAAAACCACACTATAAATAAGACTGAGAGCGGAGGAAAAACAGTGTCCCACTATCTCCGAAGTTGCCTTGACACTCACTCTCTCTCCCTCCCTCTCAATTTTATGGGAATATCTGCGTTTGACCAAAGCTTCTGTAAAATTATGAATAAACAGTAAATTCCTTTCCAAGAAAAATCGTCTCCGTCTCGATCCTTCATTACATTCCAGAGATCAGTCTCCATCTTCCTGAAGTTCAGACCCATTGTGCGCCCCGACATCGTCCACAACAAGCTATCGTTGATCGTTTATCGCCAACCTCCAAGAAGGTGATAACGTTACAATAGCCCCAAAAGTTTTGTCTATCCACATGATACCTCTAAAAGTTCTCAATGAATTTCAATTAAATTTTGTCGAACGGTGGGCAATAAAATATGGAAGAAGTGATTGAATTTTGGAAGGATCCATCAACAATTGCCTCCCCTAGGTTACAGCTATCAGTCCACACAGATGTTTCATTTTAAAATAAGGATTTATGACATTTGATTGTAAATAGCTCGAAATGACTTCCTCTGAGGCATATGGTTGTTTTGTAAACTTTACTCAGCATGAATTTCCTTTCCAACAATATGCCCATATTTGATGAAATTTTTTTTTTATAACTACGATACCAGAGAAGAATGCTCAGGGGTTTCTCCCCCATTAGCTATGCCACTGCCTCTAACATGTTCAATTGGTTTCATTAGTCAACTCAAAAATTCCTACGGATCCCTATTACAGCAAATTGATGTGGGTTCAACCTATTAATGGAAATATCCATCTATATAATGAACAGTGTGATTTTTTTTTTTTTTTTTTTTTTTTTTTTTTTTTTTTGTTCCTAAGTCTGTACCAATGGACTCTTCCACTTAAAGGTAACAATTTTGCCGATAAAAATACCTCCTGCCCGCCATTTGAAACAATGGACTCTTCCACTTCTTTTAACTAAAACCTCAAATGAAATTGCTTTGAGGTAGTCATTTATTTTCACAGCTTTGAAGTAGGGCACTTGTCATAAAATAAGTAAAAGAATTCAGAGTAACTGCTCAAACTCCACAGATATTTTTACCAAATGCATTAAATATGTTTTTCCTTTTTTTTTTTCTTTTTTTTCAAGACATTTTGCTTTCTTTGCAGGTCTCTGGATTTGACAGTTTTTGAATTAGACAACAAAAATTATCGGTTTGGTGTGAAAAGATTGGCTGGAACCATTGTACCTTCTGAAAGCTTTTTCAAGGTAGGACTATTTATACCTTGGCCTCTTTTTTATTTTATGATAACAGTAATACATTTGTTGTATAGCCCTCTTGGTTCGCAGGAGGAAAATCCTGAACTTGGAGAAAAAGGAAGACTCGAAACTTGTTATAAAAACATGATATATTTTTATTTCATAAGATACATTGTGTCATGGTGGAGAATGGGAGAGATGATGAGAGCCGACAGACTGTTCCCAACAGGGGAACTGGCCTTGTGTACTCCCCCAGCATAGGCGGTCAGTCTCTGCCTCCTGTGGACCTCTGTGTTGCTTTTATTGGGTTCGACCACCCACGCTGAATTTCCAGCGACCCATCTGCAGTCAGGGCTAAGTCAATATCGTGTTTATGTCTTTTGAGCACCCGGAATATCTGTTTCTGGCCCTGGACACATTGTAGTTTGGGGTTCTTGTTGATATCCTGTTTATAAGTTTCAACACCTGTGGGGTTCAAGTCTGTGACCTCCTTTGTAAAAATAAAAATATAACAAGGATGAATAATTAAAAATAGTGAAATGATGAAAAAATATTTATTGCCTGTATTTTTAATATATTTTATTCTGTTTTTTGTTTATGTAAATTGACTGCTATTTCAAATTATGGGAGCTGTAGGCAATAACATGCCTTTTTTGCACGGCGCAGCTGTCAAGCATTTTAATCTTATTTATTTTTTCCACTCAAATATATGTGTACTGCATTGTCTACCATACAGTTTTTATAATCGGATGTGGCTTACACGTTTGAAATTCTTTTTTCATCTTGTTCATATAACAATGGTAATTTATTTATTTATTTCATTTATTTTATCCTTTTTTTTTTTTTTTTTTTTTTCCTCATTCGTCTTATTAATGTCACTTTTCCAATCCCATTTCTTAACATTTATTTTAGTGTGGAACAAAGTATACAAATTGTATACTTTGTTCCACATCGTAACAATCATTTACACAATATCTAGGGCTTTAAATCTGCGGTGGTGTAATAAACATCATAATTCTTTTTAAATCATTTACACATTCTGGTAATCTATTCCATAATCATTTGCCTGTGCTTCAAAACGGAAAGATTTTCAATGACAATAATCTGAGATTTAATTCAAACAAGATTCAAATGCTGCGTCCCACAATGGAAACAGAATTAAAAATGATCTCAAAAAAACATGTGTTTATGTAAACTTTCTGTTGTAATTACAGTGATGTCATTTTGAAACTATGGTGGAAAACAGGGCTGAGAGTTTTACATTATAGTTACATTTAAAAGTTTTTTGTAAAATAAAAAAAAATACTTTGAGATGTATTAAAAATATGCGTCCTGTCTTAATTTGGTGAGAATCGGTAAAAGATTAACCCCAGAGGTCTGTGTACACACAGTTTTGGGACAAAAGTGACATAACTTACAAATTTTTACCACGCGCTTTGCTATCCTTTTTAAGACCTTGAACAGTGCGGACAAATTTGGGAACAATTAACAGCACTATTCAATGTAATGCTGTAATTTTAATAATGGATACCATGACTTGCATTTTCTGGATACCTTGACATGCATTTTCTAAATGCATGAAAATAATCTGGGAACAATTGCAAAAAAATGATGCCGTATTGTGAAAGAAACCTTTAGAAAGTATTGTCAAACTCTAGTCCACATTTGGGGTTAACTTTGTTTTTTTCCTCCGTAACAAGAACAAGAACAATCCTCACCTAATTTAGGGTAGTAAACTCATCACTGTTTGTCCCGTCACATCCCAAACAGGTTTATAAAATTAACATTTCCAAACCATAATTTGCATCATGAGGACTGATTTGACTGATCACCGCTAAAGAAGCTGACATTTATTTTATTTTATTTTATGAGATGAAGTATTGTAAACTATTTTTATTAATTTGTGACTTCTATTTACATTCATCGTAATTTTTATTATTTTTTTTTTAATCCCAATTTAACTAAGACCGGTACCGTAAGGTAGTGTTTGTTTTGGTTTCAGAAAAAAGTGTTATTTTTATTTAGAAGAAATATTGTTTTGACTACTATTTACCTTCATCTTAGTATTTAGTTGGTTTTTTTTTAAAGTTACATTTCAAATTGGTTTTAATAAAAAAGCTCTTATTTTATTATTCGTTTATTGTAAAACATTTTACACTGCTGTGCCAGTCTAGTTAAATAAATTGTGATTTTTAAAAATAAAAAAAAATTAAAATGAATGTAAATAGTAGTCAAAAATTAATAAAAATGATTTACAATATTTCATCTAAATGAAAATAAATAATAAAATAAACGTTTTTTTTTTTTTTTTTTTTTTTTTTTTTTTTTTTTTTACTAAAACTCTAACAAACACTGTGTCAGCCTTAATATGAAAGTAAAACATGTTAGCTTCATTAGCGTTGATTGGTCAAATCAGTCCTTATGATGCTATCCTTTTTTCTTTTTTTTTTTTCTTTTTTTAAAAAAATATATATTTATGGTTAATTTGTTAAATATTGCCAAATTTGGGCATCCCTGTTCTAGTCAATATGTTGACATTGAACATCTAGTCTGTTTTCTGGTAAGAAAAATACTGACTTCTTTTTTTGTTCTTGTTTCTGTTTGTATCAGATAAAAACGGATAGTCTTGTCCTGATGATGATGAAAGAGAATACCATGAACTGGGAACACGTCACAGGGACGGCTGCTGAGAAAACAAAAGAGAAAACAAAAAAGTAAGTTTTTTTGTTTCAATCAAACTCTGAATATTTTACACAATTTTAAAAATAAATAGTAAAATAATTGCTTTACTGATACTACTAGTATAGAAACCAAAAATAAACATGGAGATAGAGAGATTGAGATAGTTGGTTTAAAAGTAGGATTTGGGCTTCTCCATACCATCGAAGTTCCTGTGGCTTAGATGGCAAAGCATCTGGTGTTTTATCCAGGCTCCCCTGTGGCAAGAGGGATGTGAGTTCGAGTCTATCCGGGAACTTATTCTTTATTTGTGATGACTCTCTCTTGGGGAGAAAAGCTCAAATCAAGAAAAAAAAGTGTTTCATTCACTGACGTATAAAAAGTCTTTTCCACATACAATCGAGTATAGCACGAGATACAATACTGGCCTTTTGAGGATTATCTCCCCTTCTGGCCAAATCAGGCAACCCTGCTCTTCAACCAATTTGTTTTGGACTTCTTCTATTTGTAATTAGCAAGAGAGGATTTGACTTGCTGATTGAAATGCTTGCTTCATCAGTTTATTTTAATAATGATTATTTTATTTGGATATTATAATGGTGTAATAGTAATCTCTTGCTTGAATCAAGGTCAGATTACAATCCAAATGCCAAACGAAGTCTATACAAGTAGATCGAAGCGAATACAATCCAAACGCAATGCAGGGTACTCACAAAAGTGTTGTGAATCAGAATAAACAGAATTTATAGCAATTCCTGCTGCCTTGCGATTGGTCAGCTCAAAATAAGTACTGACCAATCTAGTTTACATATTTACAATACCGTGCAGTTATGTGTAATAATTAATTGTACATAATTTAATCTTGGGTAAAAGTTTACATATATTCAAATAGTGGCTTAGTTAAAGCTTTAGATTGGTCACTGGAGCAGACTCCTTTTTCTGGTGGGTGGTACTGCATTTTCACCAAAAATCGCTACTAGCATAGTACCTGTCAAAAATGACTTTATAAATGGTTACATGGACATGAACAAATTTCACCATTAATAATGTAACTGCATGAGAAATTAACTAAACAAGAGTAATTGTTCATCTGAAATTTCTCGTGAAACCAACTGTACAGGTTGTAATGAACCAATAAATATTTTTCTACTAATATATATATGTATATATATCTCTCCCCATCCCTGAATCTTTTTGCAGGTACTATGCTGGTATAATATAAACAAACGGAAAGTAGCCTAATTCATATCTATACCAACCAAGTGTTCATCTGAACACCATTTTTATTTTTATTTTATTTTTTTATATTTAAATGGGCTTTGTTTGTGTCTGTTTAGGAAACCAAGTCTTGATGATGGCAAAGATCCCAGTGATGGAATTATGGACATTCTGAAAAACATCTATGAAGAAGGTGATGATGATATGAAGAGAACCATTAACCAGGCTTGGTTTGAGTCCCGTAACAAGTCTTCTTCATTTGATTAAATGGCAACTGCTGCTGGCCTTCATTCCATTACACTGTGCAACACAATTTTTGTTCCTGGGTAGTGAGTGTTATTTTCTAATTGCTCATGTGTAAAAAGTATTAAAAAATGGCTTTTGTGACCAGAACCGTGATATTCATAGGTAGTTATTTTACTTTGTGATTAAAAATGTGCAAATTTGCCCATTGTCCAATTGGAAATAAGTAGATTTTAAATTGTCACAAGTCCTGGTCACAAATGCAAAGTTTGAAGGGAATAATTGACATTTTTTTTATACTTTTTTCTTTTCTTTTCTTTTTTTTTTTTTTTTTTTTTTTTTTTTTTTTTTTTAGACATAATCAATTAGAAAATAACACTTATTACCCAAGAACAAAAAAAAGTAAAAATGTTGCATAATGTTATAAATTGTTGACAATTGTACAAAATCTTTTAAAAAAACTCTACAAGACATTGTCCGACTAAGGTTCAATAATTTATGTTGATACTTGGTGACATGTAAATGTGCTTCTACATATCGTTTCTTTTTTTTTTCTTTAAACTTCATCTCAATAAACTGATTTAAAAAAATCAATTGTTATTCTGTTATTCTGCCACATAAAACACTAATTAGAAACCATCACATAAAACTGTCAACGTCATAGGTTTCTTAAGTTTTTAAGTGGGTCTGGCTGGCTATCTGTCGCGTGTATATCAATGAAACTAGAGAGCTGAACATTTTTCTAGCCCCTGGAAATCTTTAAAATATCCATTATTCATTGTAGACAAGTTTTTTCCAATGTGTGTGTGTGTTTTTGTTTTAAGTATCAAGTGTGTTTAACAAAGTTTACCACAGCTGACCACTGGAAAACTATAATTCTCAAGATGGCATCCATAAAATGCCCAATACTCCTTCATTAATCATCCTGCATTTATGAAAACCCACCTTACCCACTAAAAACAGGTTTATCAATAGTTTTTTGTAGTATCAGGTGTGCTCAATAACATACTAAAAGTCTTGATATGTTATTAAACACATTTGATACTACAAAAAACAACATTGGGAAAACCTGTCTACAATGAATGAGTTATAGGCTATTTTAATAATTTGGCGTCCATCTTGAAAATTATACTTTTCCATGGGCTAGAAAAATTGAAGGAACACTTTCTGATTAGCATAGCCCTTAAAAATGAAAAAAAGTATTGCTTTTAACATCCAAATCCAGCGGATTTGCATTTGAACCTATGGGTCTGGAGTATGCTTAGGTATATTATTTTGTTTCAAGTGAGATACTTTTCTTGTGATCTAATGCAAAACATTATGTCCATACAGGTTTGCTTTATAACCAACAAAGTTATTTTTGCAAATAAAGAAAATATTAAAATGTTTTTATTTAATCTGCAACAGGTTAATATGAAAAGTTATACTTAACATATTTAAATATATATAAATTTGTACAAACTATGAATTGTATAAATGTGGCATCATCATCTGTTGTTTTAAGTACTATATTGTGGGGCGCTACTTTTTATGCCTGACAATTTCCTGACACACATTAACAAAATATTTCCATCAAAAAATCTATGACACACGTTAATGAGATATTCTGATAAAAAAAAAAATCTATACCAGACACTGACAAATTGGTATAGATTTATTATCAAAATATTTCATTAACTGATAAAATATTTCGATCAAAAAATCTTTGAGTTTTTGCCCAGAAACATCTCCAACTATCTGGATACCCAGCGTTGCTCGGGGGGAAATAACTGAAAGTATAACCAAACATGGAAAATAGTCTGATGTATTTCCTCTTACCAATGAAAAAAAAAAAACTGACCCCTGGGACGATTCTGCGTAAAAGAATCGTCAAAATCTACCACCTACCCAACTGAATTTGACCTTATCCGCGTGACCATTTGTGAGGTCAAAGAAATGTTTGTACTTCATAACAAACTCCAATATTATGCTATAAAGTGCTTTAGTTGGCTAGAAATGACCTCAGATGGCCTTGAATCGACCCCTCATTGCCTATAATGTTCATCAGGAGAAGATGCATCCCAGGTGAAAAAAAATCTTTGCCAACAACTGAGAAAATTGGCTAGAAAATCACCAGAAATGACATGGTGACCTCGAATGAACTCCGATAGCAAAATCACGTTGCCAAATTTCAGTTTCATAGGTGCAAAATTGTGGGCAACAACTCTGGCTAAAAATGTCTACAAATGACCTGGAATGGGGTCAATTTCACATTGCCTATGACCTTAGCCATGAAAAGACTGATCCCTATGCCAAATATAGGCAAAAACTGGGAAAATTGTGTAGAAATGATCTCTAGTGACTTTGAATGATCTCCAAGGCCAACCTTGTCTAGCCTGTTACCCTCGACATGAAAGGATGTACCCAGAACATTTCAGCATGATGCAGAATTGTGGTCCACAAGTTTGAAAATTGGCTAGAAATTACCTCTGGTGACCACAAGATACATTTATGAAAAAAACAAAACCGAAAAAACAATGTTGAAAGACTACACTTAGGAATTCGAAAAGCTATATCATCAAAATTAGTACAATCATTTTTAAGCAACAGAATGCCATTATAATTTATAGTTACTATAATGTTAGAATTATTTCTCTTAATGTAGAAAATTAAATGTCATCTTTTAATTTTAATCATTCTTTGAATTCAGTCTTATTTGCTGTCAGGATCAAATTATGATTTATCAGTTTACTTTGAATAAATCATCATCATTGGCTGCTTAGTCTCAGGAGACCCTAACCGATGCGCCCCCGGAGGCTTGGGTCCAGGCACCACCTGGTGCAGATGTACAGAGATGCCAGGGTTGCTGCAGCACGTTTTCTTTGATCCCTCCTCTCTGCTGCAAGCTGACCACCCCTCTCATCCGCGTCTGCAATCCCCCTGCAGATAGTTTGTTGCCAGGCATTGCAATCCTCAGCCTGTATTTCCCAGCTGTCTGGAGAGATATTGATATTTAGATCTCTCATGCAGACGTCCCTGAATCGGAGTATGGGGTGGCCGACCCACCTGGTTCCAATGGCCAGCTATCCAGACAAAATTTCTTTTGGTAGCCTTCCATCCAAGTGTTGGACATGTCCCAGCCATCGAAGGCATTGCTGACTGAGCAGGAAATAGAAAGCTCAGAATTCTAGTACGCTGCAGTAAATGGTTAATATTATTGTTGTATAGCCATCTTGGTTCGCGAGAGGAAAATCCTGGACAGGGGGGGGGGGAAGACTGGAAACTTGGTTTATAAAAATGATATATTTTTTATTTACATCGAGTACATTGTGTTGTGGTGGAGAATGAAGAGAGAGAAAGAGATAATGAGAGCCGACAGACTGTTCCCAAGCCCAGGTGCTCACTGCTTTTCCGAGGGCCTCTGTCACTTTTATCTGATTTTCCAGCCCGCCATCTGCAGTCAGGGTCAATATCCTGTTTATGACTTTTCAACACCTGGTCTGTCTTCCGGTCCCTGACACCTTGCAGTTTGGGATGTTTGTCAATATCCTCTTTATAACTGTTAACACCTGTGAACATGGCTGCCTAAATATCCAACATTATTATTACTGACACTAGAATACACGCTTTTGCAGCAAAGAATATATGTTGTAGTTTGCAAGCTTTAGAAAGTTTTTTAAAAAATCTTTAAATTTAAAAAAAATCAATTTCTCACCAGAATAAAAAGAGAAAGTCAAACAATAGGTGAGGGAAAAAGAATTTTTATTTTGAAACAAGAAAGTGGAGAATAATCTTCACAGCAGTCATGGATTTGTGTGTTTGTGTGCATGGGTGAGCTTGAGGATAAAAGAACAAATTGAAAAAAAGAAAAATCAAGGGAGACAATTTGGGATCAAAGTAATATACATTTAAAATGATCACAAATCATAAAATGAAAAGAAAAAAAAATTATGCTAAAAATACATCACAACCAAATTTCAAAGGAAATATATACAAAAATCAAATAAAAATATTTTAAATACAACAATCAGGTACTTTCACCACGGGGACTTTATACCAGATAATTGCCTTCACCTTGGACTTGCAAGAATGCTGGCTTCCTGTATGCGAGAATAAGCAATGTTCAAAATTAATATTTTAGTCTCATTTGCAGAATTTATTATTTTTCTCAATTGATGCTAAAAGCTTCTATTGTTATAAAAGTACATATTTTACATAATAAAAAGACTCACAGACCAAAGTATGGAGAATTAGTAAATATATTTAATTAATTCTTTGGTATAAGAATAAAAAAATAAGAATCAGCATTGAAGGTTTTATCTGAAAACTTTAAAAACTTGAATTTTTTAATGATTATTTTTTAAGGGAAGAAATTGCAATTACGTTTTTTCCTTCTCTATAAAAATGCAGGGTAAAGAATGTAGGGATTGGTTCATCGAAATAAGTTTTGAAGTTTAAAACAACCCACAGAAGAAATTCAAATCATTTGGTAGTTTTTCATAGTTAACTTTTAAAAAAAATGGATAGTAAATTAACGATGCTTAATATTTTTTAAAAAACTATTATCTGTTAATTTTGATACAGATGATTGAAAACAAATTCAAAGATCTAGATATCTACAAATTATATCTCATCCTTCAAATACTAAAATATTAATATCTATTATTTGGTTTCTGTAAGAATAAATCACTACTGAAATAACAACCAAAAAGTAGTATTGTATTCTAACTGACATGATATGTTAAAAAGATTGAAATAATTCATGTATCGAGTCATAAAAAATAAATCTAAAGTGAAGAAAGGGAGTCATTTAAAAAAATAAATAAATAAAAGATTGGAATGATGTGAAAGCTGTGAATGATATGCTTCGATGATGGAGTGGATATACATCAGTACATATACAAAACACAACAGGGAGAAGAATAGATCAAGCCACAAAGTTCTGAAGGGTCTTTTACTACATTTTGTGTCACAGTGAATGGAAATAAATAAAATTACAACAATGTTATTTCCAAGTGTTTATGTAGAAGTCAGTGTATAGCAGTTCGTTATGTATTAATTTAACAAGATTTTATAATTTAGTTTTCAATTCTTGTTTTGTCTTTCTATACCAGCAGTTTTAAAAAGTCTAAAACAACAAATAACAAAAAAAGTCACAATAACTCAGCAACAATTGATATGGTAATATAACTTGCATAACAAATGTAAAATACACGTAAAAAATAGAAATTGAGTCTTATTCAATTTCTTTATTTTATTTAAATCAAAAACTTTGTCCGACTCACTTGCAGCTGCAATTGAATCAATATTGAATATAAAGGGGTGAGTAACTGACTTTCTTTTTAAAAAATAAACTTAACACACAAGCAAAAAAAAAAAAAAAAAAAAAAGTGTGAAGAATATATGACCATGACCAGACAGATGATATATTGCTAAAGATAGATATGAAATATTGGAATGAGGGAACAATATGGAATAGTATTTTTCTCTCTCCACATAAAGACTTACACTTGGGCAGGGGGAATACATCACTGTCTTGTCCATCGGGTCATAACAGATGACAAAATGACAGTCTTGTTTACAATTTGTCAATGCAAAAGGAAATGATGCTTGGCACTATGTGGCTCATATAGGTGTCGATGTATCAGAAAAGAACATATTCTTAAAATAGGAAAACTACAGCACAGAATAGATAACAGTGTAGAGAGAATATTCTGTTTTATTCACATAACTTCCCTGATTTTAAAAAAAAAAAAAAAAAAAAAAAAAACACTTTATAATACCAGTGGATAATTTTAATCTGATAAAATATCAAAACTTTCAATTAAAAAAAATTAGAATTTATAAAAATGTCAATGATTTAATGAAAAGTGAAGATTTTTTAAAAATCAAATCTTTGCAACTATAAGATTTTACAAAATATTGCAATTTTGAACTTTAACATTTTAAAACCTGAAAATGAAAGAATTTCAACAAATTTTAAATCTCAAAATTGCAAATTTCAAGTTTCAAGTTTCACTTTCTACCAATTGCAAAAAAGGCATTTTATAATTCAAGTAAAACTTTGGCTTTTCGATGTTCTAGAGACAAATATGAAACAATTATATGGACGAAACTGAATTTAATGTAAAAAAATTTGCATGTTACTGGGCATGTTTGAAAAATGCAGAATAACCCAAGATTTGCAAAGCATGTAGAGGGGGAAAAATAAATCAATTTTCTTTTTCATTGAAGGCATGAATTAAGACAAAGAAATAAAACATATCAGCAAATCTTTTAGAAGGAACAAGAAAAAATACTATAAGGAAATCACAAAAGCAAAATGCCCTCTGGTCGGACATCCATTAAAGATCCGACTTGAAGAATTCTAGTCTTGTGCTTCCCATAAAAAGATAGGTCCAACAATGTGTGTGTAAAATGTAAAATCCTCAAAAATTAAAATGAATTATCTCCTCCTTGAAACAGCGAGTGTGTGAAGCGTTAAAGGTTTGTATGGAAATACACTTATTTTATTTGTGTGCCGTTTTTAACATCGAGTGGGAGAATGTGTGAAATGTTAAAAGTTTTTTGGGGGTAATAAAGTTTGATTTATTGTGCTCTGTTTTTAAAAAGGGAGATAATCGTTAATTGATTTTAAGGCTATTCAATTGTTTTTCTTTCAAGGGGGAGATAATTCATTTTAATTTTTAAGGAGTTAACTCCATTTTACACGCCCATTCTTAGATATAGCACATAAAATCATAATACAACCTAATTGCTATTTCATGACATTAATTCAAGGTAAGCAGATGCTACAGTAACAAGGAATAGCACTTAGTTAACATAGTAAAAAGCAGCGCAGCAGTTAGATTAACAGCAGAGTGGGTTTGTTGTTACAAAACACTTGACCTGAGAGAGATAGAGAGGGGGAGGGAGACAGACAGACAGAGAGGAGGGGTGGGCATACAAAACATGACTATGCGGAGGAACCATTCCTCATGCCCCTCAAACCATCAAGTAGAAGGGGATCACAATATCCATGTAACAAGTTGTTTTGTTTATAGTTTTTAGGAATTGAGCAATTGATAGAAAGACCCCATGTTTTCTTTTTGAGATTTCTCATTTCAGACTAATGTTCTCATCTTTGCAATTCTCTGATTACAAGAAATACACATAATAGAAACTTATTTTCATTTTCAATATCTCTATATATATATATATATATATAATCATATACAAATTTGGCACATTACCAAATAATATACAGAAATACTCAAATATTCAAGGTGTCTGCAAAGTAGCATTCCATTTTTAAATGTTTTCATCAAATTGCAGATTATAAAAATGTGTTATTTATAAAATACATATTTATATAAATTATATATCAACAAATAAATTGTGAATTTATTCTTTAAAAAGTTCTACCTAAATATGTGTAGATGATAACGTTGCAACTAGCAAAGTGTGGTATTAAAAAAGAACAAAGATGAGGATATTAGTGAAAAGTTTCTGAATCTTAAGCAACATGTACATTAAATTCTAATGACTCAACAACTGATCCACAGACGACAAATCTTGGAACTTTGACATGTGAAAAAGACTACAGATAATGATAATCTTTTAATGCTTTGCTTATACATTATTTTTACATTAAAGTACATATGGTTTTGTGTATTCATGGAATATATGTGGTGGTTACTATTATTATTACTACACGCAATTCCAATATGTAACAGTGTTATCAAACAATGTTATCAAATGATATTTTGAGACTGGTAAAAGAATATAACAAAAAAAAGTGCCCCACCAGAGAGATACCATTTAAAGACAAACTAAAAACATTTGGTGCCAATTTTTGGTGTTAGGTTAAATAGTTTGCATTAGAAAAGAATTATCACAGGTTTCAGTCGTCACAAACAGGATGAGCTGAACAATAGAAAATAGGTGCAACAGTCACACCAACACGTGACATTTTTGTTTTTAAAGAATGTCTGGTTAAAAAAAAATGCACACAAATATTAACAATGGCTGACAGTAGGCTTAAGATGCTAAGACAAGACTTTTATATTTTTTTTTACATCATTATTTTTTTTACCTTCCTGATTAATTTTGGGAAGAGATAGTCAATCAGGGAAAGTCCATGGGAATCTTAGAACATACTGGATCTGTATTAAGAGAGTAATATAATTATTATCAGGATAACCTTTTGTGGATCTTAACATTATTCATTGCATTATTATATAAAGGAAAAGATAAGACTTATCACTACAAAATGCAAGCATAACTAGCATAAATGAATATTCATAGAGCTTAAGTATTATAAATTATGAATTTTAGTAGTCATAGTGTGAAATATTTGTTCAAGGTCTAGGTGTCTACTCCTAGGCTCAAACCCAAGTCAATTGATTACAGAATCAAGTTCTTTTCCATTTGAGCCATGATACCCAGACCTTAATTTTTGGAATTCACACAATAGAAATTTTATAACACAATATGTATGTTGTGTGAAAGACGTCCCCTCGATCCCAAAGCAGCTCACTAAAGATCCAATGTTTTTAATAGCTGCACCAAGGCACCTAACCCACAGCTATTTTGGTGTTTTAGAATTTTTTAATCATTAAAGAGTGGCATGAGAATTTCTAAAATACCATTTTCTAAATGTGGGAAGACAGTCAATTAATTCTCTTCAGATGAAATTGAAGTTACACCATGTTTTCTTTTCTGAATCCAAATGCAAACTCCAAAAGAAGCAAGATTCTGAAATTTGTTTTCTAAGTTCTGTTGATACTGCAAGTATTTTTAGAAATATAGCACTGCAGTTACAGGATTTCTTTTAAATTTCTACTTTCTGGCATGATAGATGAGAGCAAATCCCATGATACTGCTTTCTGTAGAAGTTTTGTTGTAGAGATTAGTCAATGTTTCAAGGATTGTAGCATTAGAAAAAATACTTTGGAATCTGAAGACAAGATCCTTAAGGAAATTAAACAAAATAGAAGTCGGTTAATGGAAAATAGCTCTTCTGGGTTTGGGATTGAACTCTTTACCAACTAGATTGTCTAGTAATGCCCATAATAGCAAAAGAAGCTCACAAATCTTTTGAGATTAAAATCTTCAATGCTTTCAAATGATCAGTTAACAATGACGTTTTTTACCTTCAAATATGTCCACGAATCAGATGAGTTCAGAGATATTATTGCCTATTTTATTAGACAATAGTTTTAGATAGGCAAAGAGTCAACCTTTTAGCCAACGTTTTGCAGGTGAAACTACAAAAAGTGTGCATAACAACTTGAAAATAAAAGTTAAACATTAAATATTTTAAAATCATAAAAAATAAGTGATTAATTAAAATCAAAAAGACAATCAGCCCATATAATAGAAATCTTTTAAAAAAATGTTTAAAACAAGTGAGATAAGATCAGCATCATACACTGAATGGCATAATAATTTTCATTATGTAGGCATGAAATAAATCAATAGACTTGGGTTTCCAAACCTGTCACCAGCAGTTAAATTCTGATGTCTTTTAAACACAAGGAAAGCCAGGATGAGAATATTAAAGTTATATTAAAGGAAAAATATAACTAAAATGTCCAAACAACATGGCTTCCAAAAGTGCAATGAAAACAGCCCTATTTTTACACAACAGTTTGTGTGTGTATGTAAATGTGTTTTTATATGTAGAAGACATTTTTTTTCTATGGAAACATAATCAGGCAATACAAAATATTTAAATATTAGAATTCTATATTTGAAAAAAAAAAAAAAAAAAAACAATATTTGGCAAAAGACATTAGTATTTTTATATATGGATCACAGAACTATATTTTCAGTTGACCGGGAAAAGAGTTGTATGAATGCATTTCTGAACATTGAAATGAGTTTCGATTTAATTGGAGATTGGAGCTAGTTGAATGAATTTATTTTTCTAAAAATAGCATTTAATTTTTTTTCACTTGTAATGATCAAGAATTAAAACAAAAACCTTTACCAGAATGTTCATTTTTTTGGATGTCAAGATTATGGTATCAAAACAATTTTAATATTTTTAATCTATTTTTTTTATTAAAAAATACATACCATTTAAAACATTTAATTTCACTATAAAATCCTATGTTTTATAAAAATGAATAGTTTTAAAGCATAAAAAAAAAGAAAGAAAAGTTTTCACTACGTAAATTAATAACATAAGTCTGGTACCTTATAAGTCTGGTACCTTATAAAAATGAATAGTTTTGTTAATCCTCTTTTCAGATAATAATTAAAAAAATATTTTTTGGCCAAATGATTTATCTGTATTGTGAATTTGTAATGTTCAGGATATGATGAAGTTTTAAGGCAAGCCAAAATAGAATGCATAAAAAAGTGCAAAAGAAACATGAAGAAAAAATAATGAGTTTTTGGTTATCACCTCAATATGAATACCACTTAATTTTCATGTAGTCTAATTGTTATTAAATCTTGTAGAATTCCATTTTTCTTTTAAAAAGTGTATCACATACAAGCTTTTGTTTGTCTAAATAGGTAAGAAATTCTCAAAAGCTCCAAAACCTTTGCACATTGAGACTCCACAGAAAATTGACAAATGGATAAAAATTAATGTTTGTTTAGAATTGCTTTTATATAGAAACAAGAAAAATGTTATTAAAGTTTATTGAGAGAAAAGTAACCAAACCTAAACCTGTTGGATATTTAAGCAGCTGTGGGCGGGAGTTACAGATTTAAACTCCACAGGTGTTGAAAGTTATAAATAGAATATCAACGAAAACCCCAAACTGCAAGGTACCAGGGACCGGAAGACAAAAATCATAAACAGGATATTGACTAAATCCTGACTGCAGATGGCGGGCTGGAAAATCAGTGTGGGCGTTCGAACCTGATAAAAGCGACACAGAAGGCCATTGGAAAAGAAGAGAGACAGACTGCCTAGGCTGGGGAAGACAAGACCAATTTCCCTGTAAAAAGGGTCTGTCGGCTCTCATCTCTATCCCACTCTTCATTCTCCACCACTGCACGATGTATCTGATGCAATAAAAATATATCCTCATATTTTTATAAACCAAGTTTTGAGTCTTCCCTTTTCTCCAAGTCCAAAATGGATATACAACAAACCTGTTTATATTGTCCTTTTTTATGGTAATACTTCAAAAAGAAAATTACTTATTATAAAAAATAAATGAAAAAACCCACTTGTCTTAAAAAATTAACAGAAACAATGAAGCCTATAAGAAATAGAGAAATAACAATATTTTGAAAACACAAAAATTGTTCTCTATGGTGATTCCCTTTCCTTGCAGTAGGTGTTCCTAAGAGAAAGAAGATCACAATTAGGTTTTATCCAGGTCTTAATATTCAATTGCAATCATCAAATGAGAACCAGTGATTAAAACCCATAAGTATCCACTGTGACACTGGTGTCACATATAATTTAATTGATCTCTTATATAATATTATATTTTATCCTTGATTTTAACACGTGAAGAGTACTAAGTGACATCTACTCGACATCTTGGTGCAGTCACGTGACTGTGTCAATTTGCCTATCCAGAATCCAACATAATCTTCGTTCAAGTAGAAATGGGTCTGGGCTCTTATGGGTTAAGTGTGAGACATTAAACTATGATAAATAAATAAAAATGCTTATTTATTTATTAGAAATAAATAAAGATATCTTTACTTATTCAGTTGCTGCTATAATGTTAGCTTTTATTATTAAAATACAAAGACTTGTCAGTTTTATGTAAAATCTCAATAGAGCAATAACCTGAATATTATTGTTGCCATAACACATGGAAAATATATGAAAATGATGTGTTGGTAATATGGAATTTAGTACAAAAGCATAATAATATAAACAGTTTTGTTTGTATAAATTCATCGATGTATATAATGTAAACAATATAGTAGGGTCATTTCAATATGAGATTACAAAGTGGAATAAAAATACCAATAGCTGGAAGACATATTGAATTATAAGGAGCAATTAGGATATTGTTTCTAATTATATTTAGAGAAGGCCAATTTTTGTTTTTATTTTCTAAGGTCTAAGAAGGAGAAGGATTTATTTTTTTTGTTTATTTACAGAAAGTGATTTCACGACAAAATAATGACTAACATTGGTGGCCAAATTAATTTTTTTAAAAATTACTATTAGGCAAAGGAATTTCACACAGTGCCCACATAATCTTACTGCAAAC
>VCCN01004615.1:2811231-2822669 GCA_006491835.1 Architeuthis dux | reverse complement strand
TGAATGTATAGGATGGTGTTATTGGTAAGCTAGTTGAGTGTGACAATGTAACAGAAGAGGCAGTGAGAAAGAAAAAAGCCAAAGTAATATTTCATAAGCTTGATTCATTAAAGAGAGGCAATTTAACATGCAACAAACACATTGCTTCTATTCTATGCTGATATACCATCTAATCTGCATTGCTTTCATACCATTTTCTAGGCATTTATATTAGGTTTTGCGATTATATAATCAGCTAATCTTTATCCTTTATTTATTTACATTTAATGCTGTTATTTCTGCAATTAATTTGTTCATATGATGAACATCATGCCCTGATAAGCTTTAAGCTATTTGAATGGTTTTAAAGTGTTACATAAATTCTAATTTCAAAGAAAATAAACAGGTATTTTATATTCTAAACCATTAAAACATATAAATCTTATTATAATTCACCAAAAATCTGTCCCAGAAAAAGTTTGTAGCAAATTAGTATTTGAAATCACCCCTCAAAATATATTTTTTGAGGGGCGGAGTCAGGTCAGGTTGACCAGTTTACAATGTAAATTCATGCTAAAATAGACATCTAAAAGTCACAAATATCTCTTTTTGAAAACAAATTAAATTAAACACTATCTGATTTCCATCCATTTTATTAATTCTTTTTTTTATGACAGTAATTTATCCTGCCCATTAGGGTGGTTATTCAGCTAGTAGTAATAAAACAAACTTTATTACTACTTACAGAGCAAAATTGTTAGGATTCAAACTAGTAACATTGGAAGACCAGATCAATTTTCTTTTTTTAAATTTGGTGTAAAAGCAATGATTTCCCCCCAAGAAGGCCAAATGAACAAGCAAAGTATAAAGTACATAAGCTTGAGAAGGTAAATTGGCACCAGACACCATTTTGTGAATATTCTAAGATCATATGTAAAATATTAGGGACTTATAAATGATAGTTGTTGCAGTTAAACCCACTTCACTTGTTAGTTTTAGTTATTGAATAATCACATAAATGTACTTTTTAGAAGTCAAATCGTAGCCACGTATTCATAAACTCTAAATGCATTATATTGCTCAGAGTTTAGACATTTATATTAATTAACAATGAAAAATAAACAGCTTAGATTTCCAGCTTTTAAAAGGTTTGTTATTTGAAACTCAAATTTAATTAAAGAGTAGATCCATTAAGAATTTGAACTAATCCAATAAAGACAATCCATAAGAGGTAGAAAAACAAAATCATTTTTAGTCCAAAGTTAAAATCTTAGGAACAGAATATACCATCACTACACAGTTTTCTCTTATCACATAATGTAACAAGTTATTAGAATCATTTTCTATCTTGTCTATTTTTTGTTCATTTTTTGTTTCAAAGATCTAAGTTTTAAAATAAAAAATGTCCAAGTTCTTGCTGTTTCACTAAAAAAGTTTTGATTATTTATAATAAACCCAGAAAATCCAGAGAGAAAAAGAGGTTTGGAATAAAGAGAGAGATACGTTGTCTATAAAGTTTTGTATGGTATTGAAATGTAACTGATGTTTTTGTAAAATCCCTTTTAGTCAAACTCATTTTAAAATAAAAAAAGCTTGACTGTATGAAATTCTAACATGAAGTAAATAAACCTGCAACCAAACAACACTTCATTTAAGGCTCTTATTTGCTTGGAGAATTACTTTACTTTTTATATTACTTGGCACAAATTATTTTGTAATCAGTTTACTTTTATTTTTGTAGAGGTCAAAACCAATGATTAGCTCTAAGCTATCCTCGGGCATCCTCACCATTCATTGTAAATTTTCATTTCAGAGAATTAGTCAATAGGTACTCTTTTGTAAGATAATGGGCTGGTTCAAAATGTAGTCAGTAAATGTATAAAAAAGGTAGATTCAAGCAAATTCACAATTGTTTTTTTTTTCAGAAGCAACTGGGAAGACAATTGTATGCAGTAAGAAATATAAAATAGCAAAAAAAAATCCTTGGCCTCATATCATTGATAGTTTATATACAAGTGTATAATAAAATATGTATGCAATTATATTTAATGTAATGTTTAAGTATATCTAAGGTAAAAATGGAAAAGAGAGACAATAAGTAAAATTAAGACATGACCCATGGTTTTTTTAAAAGTTTTTAAACGTAAAAAATTCTTCTTCAGTTTTGTGGCATTTTTAACCCAGATATTCTCTAATGCATTGGATATGAGGAATGAATATGAGGAAGAGACAAAGAGGTTTTGAACAAAGAATGCTCAGTGTAGAAAAAAAAAGGCAACACAATATCTAGGAATTGAATTGTCTTCTGAGAATGTATATGGTTCTTAAAAATGTGATTTCATCAAAATGATCAAGGAAAATTTGAATTTATAAAAAGGTAAATTAAACCGTCTAAAGTTTTAATTCATTTTATCACTTGTTTGTGGAAAAAAAATGGCTGCCTCAAGAAAATGGTAGGGGCTTGCTTTTAGAGATGCATGATCAAAGTAACAAATCTTCATATCTGCCAGTACAGCAGACATGAGAAAATCATGGTGGAAGGTCATTGGCCATTTCATTTTGTTTTCTTTGTTATACCAAAATGTAAAACTGATCTAGTCATGGTCAAAATTGTTTGCGGTCATTTTTTTCTTCATTCAAAAAGGTTGAGAACTTTTAAATCAGATTGCTTCCTGGGAAAAAAAATGGAATGTCTCAGCCAGGAATAAATAAGTCAATGATATATGTACAATTTCATTGAAGGTGAAACACTACTGCTTAATAATAAGTAAGTTACCATCTGGTGGTAATGGTTGCAGTCAGTCGTTTCATACAAAAGTCTGCTCTCAGCAATTATGACAATTAAAAAAGAATTAAAAAATGAAATAAAAAAATAACCAATAGTATTCATTATTGATAAATTTCCATTCATTTCCTGCTTTTAAATAGAGAGGAACCCATAACTTTGTTATTGCTAAAGAAGCTCCTGTCTTAACTTTAAAAAAATTATGACTATTTTATTAGGAATAAATTAAAGAGAATATTAGAAAAAATGATGTAAAACGAAATATATAAAATTAGTATGGAGAAACAAGAAAATAAGGAGCATATATTACAATGCTTTAAAATAGATTCCTAATAAAAATAAATCTACATGTAAATTTCAGAAAAGAGAAAACTAGATTAATAAAATGAGTAAATATAGTCATTAGTTACCTTGTCAAATATAAAGATTAATATTTGTACTTAGCTGCCTAAGAGGTACAACATAAATCATTTAGAAGGGGGATTATGATTATTAAAAAGATAATACTATTTAAAAGATAACTGGAAACATCCTTAAATTATAATTGGTACATTTTCAGTATCAAAACAT
Organism: Architeuthis dux; assembly: GCA_006491835.1. Taxonomy (NCBI): domain Eukaryota; kingdom Metazoa; phylum Mollusca; class Cephalopoda; order Oegopsida; family Architeuthidae; genus Architeuthis; species Architeuthis dux. The sequence goes on along the minus strand of VCCN01004615.1, from coordinate 2,819,335 downwards.
ACCATTACAAAGAAATTTTAAAAAACAAAACAGTAATGTTCTCCCCCCCCCTTCTTCATTAAATCAAGGGATGTAACTCAAATTTAAATCTTGACATTATATAATTTTGCTATTGGAGACAAAAACTAAGATAAGTTTCCAATTAGTGAACGGGTTCTACAGCAAAATTTTTCATCATATAATTATTAATGACGAATTGGAAAAGAATTGGTGAGAAGGAAGGACAGAAGAGAAGGAAATATTGTTTCTACTTTGAATAGGAAGTCTACTTGGTTCAAGGTGATAGACTGGATAGTCTCCTATGTCCCTGGAGACCAGATGAAATTTCTACAGACAACACCAGAACCATTAGACAATGAAAAAGCAGCCATTACTTGTAATGCAAAAGTTCAGAATTTATGCATTTGAATGTTAATAATTTCGAATTATCATTCAATTTGCAAATGGATGACAAAATAAATAAATTAAAAAAACACAACTGATCTGCGACTCATGTCAAGCATAAAAAAAAATATATTTGATATTATTTCTTCAGCAAGAGTAAGAGCTTGTATATATATATATATATATATATATACACATTATATAACAGGCATTAGCTCTAAGAGAATGCAAACAAACAAGAAATAGGATAACCAAATTTAAAATAAAGAAGATAAAATTAAAAATAATGAATTTATTCTATGAAAAAAAATTAGAACCAAATAAAAGTTAAAATTATACTAATGAGCTATCAAGGGTATCTAAAGAAAGAGAGATAAGGTATTTTCAGAAATTATATATATTTTGTTAAAGAACTGATATTTTAAAAGTTTTGAGGGCAAACTCAAATTTAAAAATATGAACTAATATGAAAATATGATTGCTGAAAATACCTCCCATTTCTTTCAAACGAGTATATATAAAGAAAAGCATTTTTTTTTTTTCTATTCGAACCATTTAAGCAAATCGCATAAACTATGAAAGCATACTCAGGTAATTAATTCACTGAAACATAAATGTGTGTATGGATAGCCTCATTTAAACAGTGGATGATTTTGGTTGCTGTACTTATGGCTAGGTAGGAAGTTAAGACAGGAAAACTTCAGATGAATTCTTTGCAAACATTGCTATTAACAAGATATCTTTAAATGTTATGAAACAATTAAAACAAAAGAACATAACATAAACAAAAAGGAAAAACATTAAAAATTTTGTTTGCACTTCGGCTGCATTGATAGCATGGAATGTGTAGGGGGTTGGTGGGTGGAGATTACACTTCAATGGGTTCAGTGGCGTCTTTCATATCAAATGGAAGCCCATCAGGAGCAGAACTGGAACTGGAATCAAAAGAAGAGAGAAGGAGTTTCAGAGTCTGGTTGAAATAAAACTGGACAAATGTATAAAGTTTTGAGGGAAAGTACAAGGGAAGAATGCAGAAAAACGTTTTGTTAGAAATAGATTTCTTTCATTGAATGTATATTCTAGGCTTTACTGAAAGCTTTTATATGATTTTTTTTTAATGTTCTCTAGACATGTGTATGTTGGATATTTAGGCGACCGTGGGCGGAGGTCACAGACTTGATCCACACAGGTGTTGAAAGTTAAACAGGATATCGACGAAAACCCCAAAACTGCAAGGTGTCCAGAACCGGAAACAGACACAACAGATGTTCAAAAGTCAGAAACAGGATATCGACTGAACCCCGACCTATTGGTGGTGGGCTGGAAAATCAGTATGAGTGTTAGAACCCCATAAAAGGCAGAGAGACACCGGACGCAGAGATCCCTTATGCTTGGAACGAAGACAGGACCAATTTCCCTGTTGTCAAAGAACCCGTATGCCCTGCTGTCTAAGAAAAGTCTGTCGGCTCTCATTGTCTCTCTCCCACTCTTCATTCTCCACCATTGAACGATGTGTCTGATGGAATAAAAATGTATCCTCATATTTTTATAAAACAAGTCTCCAGTCTTGCTTTTTCTCCAAGTCCAGGATTTTCTTCCCGCGGACCCGTGGCTATATACCAAGCAGACCTCTCTGTTTACGGTCGACTTGAGATATTCACCTTCTAACTCTTCGCCTAACTACCATCATTTTCTATCTTAGCATGGACTTCCTTTCCGCACAGGAAGTGACACATTTTATGTGACTGTTCACTTTAGGAGAATATGGGTTTGCTTTTGATATTTCAAATGTTTGGGGCACACAAATATATTGCGCAATAAATGCTTCAGTTTTAACTTGAATTTTGACTGTAACGTTGTAATAAAGATTTTCAAATCAAGGAATGGATAAATTTGTATCCGACAGAATATGATAATTATAAAGACAATATTAATTAATTAATAATTGGGAACCCATATTAGCCCGGCATCGGTGTTAGCAATTGTTAAATGGGCAGCCTAAATCATATAAATAAATGAATTTATAGAAAATATTGGCCATTTTTCCACAGACGGGACTCACACAATTTTGGTAATTTCAGCCATTGATGATTTCAGCTACGGAAGACTACACGCGTAAAAATCTGCTGCTGTTATGAAAAGACATTATTTTTTTTTTTTTTTAAACCAAAAAATTTTTTTAAACATAAGTAATTATTGTAGTAGTTTTTTTGTGTGAAATAGTCGACTTTAATTATTTATATATATTCAAATTAAAACTATATATTTATGTATTTTTTGTAAAAATAGTTGATATCTTTTTAGCAAAATAGTCGACTTTAATTATTTATATATATTCATCAAATTAAAATTATATATTTATGTAAACCAGTTTCTAAAGCAGGAGATTTTTAACGCATATGGTCTTCCATAGCAGAAGTCACCAATGGTTGAAAATACCAAAAATGTGCAAATCCCATCTGCCGAAAAATAACCAAATATTTTCTGGTAGTTATACACTTATTTTTAAAATGAAACAAATTACTTGGTTCATTTTTGCATCCATTTGCAATGTCTTAATTCTTCCAAGTCAAAAACATTGTTCATTCTATTATGTCAGCTCATGACAGCAGGAGTTAATTGTTTTCTCCTTTGCTATGAAGACATAACTTGACAAAAATAAGTTCAATGGCTGTCAGAACTATAATTTCCAACAATAGGCGTGTAAAATGGAAAGTAAATCCTGTTTTTAAAACGAACGATTATCTCCCCTTGAAAGAAAACATCCTGTAAGGATTTGAAATGTAATTTTTAAATTGTTTTTATTTGTGCGCCGTTTTTAACATCGAGTGAGCGAGTGCGTGAAACATTTGTATGGCCGATGTTAAAAACGGAGGACAAATAAAATTTTTTTAAAAAACTATTTCCATACAAACATTTAACGTTTCACACACTAGCTCACTCGATTTTTTAGATATAACACACCGTCTCAATCTTTTACTTCCATATTGTCAAATTACTACCACACACACACACACACACACACACATACATGATAATTATAAAGACAAGGATTAATTAATTAATAATTGTCTTTATAATTATCATATTCTGTTGGATACAAATTTATCCATTCCTTGATTTCATTATATATATGAATGAATGAATGGCTTGGCAAACAAAGATTTTGGGGATGGTTTTCCACAGCACTTGGACCATAGACGGCGGGACCAATGTGCGGAGTAACCCTCCAGCCTGAGCAATGTAGTTTTAAGGTGAAGTGCGATTTGCCCAGGGTTGACCCCACCCTTTAAACCAAGGGTTTGCATCCTATGGACCGCCGGAGTGGTGCGGATAGGAGCAGAGCCCATTGGTCGTAGGTTTGAGAGAGAGAGAGAGAGAGAGCCTATATTATTTATATATTAATGTAATAAATGCACATATATAGGATATATGTAAATAAGAATTACTTAATTTTATACACCAAACGGGTTTAAGATGGGGGGGGGGCATATTGCTAATAGCCTAGGGGCCCTGGTAGAGGTTAATCAGGCCCTGATTATAAGTGTATTAATTTTACATAATGTATAAAGCTACATAACTGCTAATTCAATGTAATATTTCATCTTTACAAACATATTTCATTGATGCTAGCAAGTTTCAAGTTATTTTACTTATATTTATACATACTTCTATGCCCTCATCACTTTAAAATCATTTGGCTATCTTTTTTGTATCATATGAAACTTGTTATTTTCTTTCTATATATTACAAATAGAACAGACAGGAAAATATATTTAGTTCAGAATGCAAATATCAAGAGAAAGGAATAAAGAAAACCTATTGTATTTCTTGTTCAACTTACAAGGATATTCTTTGAGCCATCTTCTGGTTTATCTGCTGTTGGTACAAATGTTGCTGCTTTTATTCCATAATAACTTTATGCTTACCAATTACTCATTAGTACTAAATACTGATCCTAAGGATCACAGAATGTCAAAAACCTTTTGCCAAAAGAAAACAGGGGACTTGTGACTCGTTTGCGACAGAGATTTCACTCATTCCAAAAGGACGCCTTTTTTCATGACACTGGTGACGTTAGCTATTCAAATTATTCAGCATGACATGACGTAGTAGCTGACGTCACTGGTGTCATGAAAAAAGCGTCCTTTTAGAATGAGCAAAATCTCGGTCCCGAACGAGTCAAACCACAAGGAAAATAAAAAAAAGTCTGTAAACTAACCTTCTTTCCGAACATTCACTTACATTCGAAATATCATCTCTTATGAAAGTGGACATACATTTGCCACTCCTCTCACTGTAAGAACTTGTGCAGGTATAGATATCATTAGAACTGTAGAAGCCATTGGAAGAATTCTCTTTCTTACAATAGCCATTGTTGTTAAGGTTGTTGTTGTTATTGTTGTTGTTGTGCCGGCTTCTTTTTAATGGCAAAGGGGGCTTGCTACCTGGTCTGTTCCCTTTAAAGTAAGGTACTGGCACACTGCTGTAGTAGCCACTGTCTGCAGTGCAACCATTCAGGCTAATCTTACTGGTATGGACCTTAGGGCTGCTGCTGCCTTTGCTGCTACTCAGGCTACCACGTTGATTATGGCTGACAGTTTTTAGATGACAGCTGTCATGGGGAATCGCATAGATTGGATCCACACTGGATATGGGCGTGCGAGTTAGTTCTGGCGGACTGGATACATCTTGCTGGAAAAGAGAAAAGGAATAAAAATAAATAGATTAGCATTATAAATTATTGCATATAATCATTAACACATTAGTATCCATGTTGGTAACATAATACTAAGTATTATTTCCTTTTGCAATCATTAAAATTCATTATATGCTAACAACAGTTATGCACATTGTCATAACCTTTGGACAACAGGAGTTAGCTTGTGTCTAGACAGTTGATCTTGGGGTCAACCCAAGCGTCCCTATTTTGCCACCTTTTTAGGCAATACAACTAAGCCAGAAGCAACTGGTCAACTAAGCTAGTAACACCTATTTTCTGCATCTTCTAAATCAGCCCATGAGAATATCAACTAAATCTTAACACTAACTAAACTATTCTTCCTAAAGTACTAACCATTACTAAAAGCCACTAACTAATACTAACACTAAACAAGAAATCAGACAACTGAATGAACAAACCTCTCACCTTGTTTTTCTACATAGAAAATAAAGTAGGTTCTTTTTTCATTTAGATTGTTTGTTTGACTTTGTGACTTCTTTCGAGGCCCAAGTCATCACACACATATAATCAAACATGAAATAACACTTAAAAAATGTACTGCAATAATTTGAAATTTAGAAAAAATAAGCTGAAGTTTGTTACAAAATTTGTTTAAATAAATAAGAAATTAATATCAAAAGATTTCACACCTGTGTTAGGCAGTTTTAAAAGCAAACGTTGACATTTTTGTCAACAATTATATCAGATTTGCCAAATTTTTTTTTCATCTATCTAAATATGAAATTATCTTGAAATTTAAAAATGTTCCAAAACTGAAGATATTGTTTGTGGAACAGGATTTGATAAAAAAATAATTTAATGATTATGCAACCCAATTGTGAAAAAAATGTTTCCTATTTTTTTTATTGTAATATCACAAAAAAGTATCTTTTTCACATTGAGGAACCTTCAGCTATCAGCATTAAAGAAGATGCACTGAATCTTCTAAAGTGTCAGATGAAACATCACAAGTTGTTGCTGCTGACAATAACTTTAATAGAATGGATGTCAAAAGAAACAGTCACTTTTTTCTTGAGCATTATTAACTACGATGAAAGTCGACAGTGCTATGAATGGCAAAAGATTTTTCATTCAGACTTTTTTTTTTTAATTCGTTCAAAGCATTGGTAAAAGGTAGAAAAGTAGGATATAGAAAGTGGGTGAAGAGAGTAGAATATTTTTTCCCCATTTTTTACATCACACCATGACATATTCATTTTTTTAAAATCAATTCTTGTTTTATTATTTTAGTCTTCAAAAATGTGGTTATCAAATAATAATTATGTTTAAGAAAAAAAACACTGTTCTACTTTTGGGAGTTTCTTTTAATATTTGTTGCCAACATTGAATTAAGTTTTTTAAGAAACAGTTTTGAACAACTGAAACATAAATCTACCTTCAAAGATATTACTTGTAAGTATGGTTTAGTGGAAAAATGTAGGATCAGGTCTTAGGTTTAATCTTCAGTGCTGGTTTTCTAACCAGTATATCATTAGTATAAATTCACACAAAGAAAAAAGATTTTGAATCAGGGTACATAACTCTTTCCTTATTCAAAATAGACCATCTAACTATAATTGGAGAAATCTCTGTGGTATGTATGCACCGAGATCACTCGACTGTGGACCATTGTATGAAGCTGATATTCGCCATATATATATTAGTCAACGCACAATGTATTGTAGTGTCAGGTTTGAAGTTGTTTGGATTAGCGGTTCTCGAGAAATAATAAAAATAAATAAAACATCACAGATTATAGATCTTTTATCTAAAATTATAGATCTAGATTTAGATATAAAATATCTAAATTGGCAACACTGAAGTAGTAACTGAAATAATTCGAAGCCGTAGTTTCGTACGAATAATGGAAATTTATTTTACATGACTATTATGAGAAATATTTTTGGTTATGTATTACAAGCAGAAATATTTCATTTTTTCTATTATATAAAACAATATACTATAAAGTCTGGTCCCTTCCAAACATGCCCCTTTGGAACGGGAACTGCCCTAGTTATATTTAAAGGTACATTTCCAAATCTACCCTTCTATTTTTCATGCTGTACATCAGTTCATTAAAGATGTTTTCAGCTGGAAAAAAATTGATAATCTACCTGTTGCAGTTCATAGTAGTCATTCAGCATTTGTTTTGCCCATTCAAGCAAACCAAGAGCATCAGATGGTGGGTTGCATGTAGTCTCTTTGTTCAGTAGGCCAAGTACTCTGCATAGCTGATGGATTACACCTCTGCAATAGGGAGACAAATACTGTAAGGCTGAAAAGTTCAATCTTTATTATTATTATTGGATTAAGTAATTGTAACATTATTTCAATTAAATTTGACTAGTTTTTACCTTAATCTTAATTTCAGTTGTTTTATATATATCTTTCAATTCGGGTCTGTTGTTTCTACGACAACGAATAACAGCGTGGTCGAATAATAAAGAATAAGCCTTCAGTGAGAATCAAACTCACACCCTCATCAGCTTCTGCTAATCCATGAAGTCTTTGTGGACGATTGGTAAAAGCAGCTAGGCGTAAAACTAGACTCCCTCTGGCAATGAGGGTGTGAGTTTGATTCTCACCGAAGGCTTATTCTTTATTATCCGACCACACTGTTATCCATTTCCATAGAAACAACAGCTCAAATTGAAAATTGTATATAAAAACAATTGACATTAAGATAAAGGTAAAAACTAGTCAAATTTAATTAAAATAACAGCTTAAAAGTTGTTTTGTAAATGTAAACCAACCTCTGAAATTCAGGGATGATACATAAATTAGGGTAAATCTAGTTCAGTAATCTAGCAGAGTCAGTAATCTAGCAGAGGAAGCAAACATTTATTCAGTCTAATATCATGGGTGTTTTCTATAGTTTTGAGAAGGGTCATTAACATTCAAATGGTTCTTCGGACAATTGGATTCCTTGTTGTTGTTTGTGTTGTAAACACAACGTTTCGGACAATCCATTATTCGGCCTGCTTCAGGTGTAAAATC
>VCCN01004615.1:2777265-2790084 GCA_006491835.1 Architeuthis dux | reverse complement strand
AAAAAAACATTCTCAGCACTCAGATGTTGTCAGGATGGTCAAGTTCATCCACCAGGTCCAGGACATCATTAACGACAACCCCAGTAAGTCGCTAAAGGTCATCACTGAGTAGCTCAAGATGGCAGAGTCCTCTATCAGACATTGTCCTACAAGTCCTAGATGATGAGGAGAGGGCAGTTCATGTCCAACAAGATCCGTATAATCCGGTCAAAGTGCTTGCTGAATAAACCCAAGCACTTCGAGGAACCCGGTATACTCTGGTTCTTCTCTGATGAGAAGAACTTCGACCAGGACCAGAAGTTGAACAGGAAGAATGACAGGTGGCTCTGTGTGGAACCCACAGTGATGCACACCAAGTTCCCATCATCAGTGATGGTCCTGGGGGTCGTGAACAATGAGGGCCATGTCATGCCACCTCACTTCTTCCCACAGAGCCAAGGACTCGCTGAAGGCCGCCATTGTGGACATGATTGCCAACATGAACGAGAACCACCAGATCCAGACATGCAGTCACTTCCGAGGCCGTATCAAAGCCATCCTCAAGGCTGAGGGTGGTTTTATTGAATAACCTGTTTCTTCATATTTACTTAAACATGTCTACCAATTTTTATGAAAATATATTGATTTTTTCTATTGAATATCTTTGTTTTTCTTTATATTATGATTTGTTCTCAATTACCTGATGCACCCTGTATATTAGGCTGACACAGAAACATAGATGTCAGATGAGTTGCCTTTCGGACATGGCAAGATAAATACATGATAAATGTTCACTCTTGTAACATCCTGCCATTGGAACGGATTATTTAGAACATCTCAAATGACTTCCGCTGATTTACAACAATAATTATTTGCATCACTGAGTAACCTTATCTGAAGGTATGACTATAAGCCAAAGCAAGAATTAATGTTTTATTTATTTTGTAACTTAACCCCACAAAGGACAAGCTGCTTGTGCTAATTGAATTAATATAATAAAAATACTTTTTCTATTTGTATGTAGATATATATGTATGTTACTGTAACCCAGGGAAAAGGGCATAGGGTAGGAAGAGTTTTTCTAGTTCTACACCCTCCAAATGCTCTAACTTGAAGAATAAAACAAATCTGGGTGATTTTCAATTTACATTATCTTTGCAATTTACGATATAATTATAATGAGGAACTAGGCCTTATTTTGTGTACAGGTACAGTGACAGAGAATTTGGCGACATCTTTATAGAACATAACATTCTATTATAAATCAGAATAATCTGATAATTCTTTTTTGAAGTTGTTTTTTTACCTAACCTCATATTCTCATAGGAGTCAAAATAGATGGGAAACCTTTTTTGGAATATATTTATGGAGTAGTTTCCCTGATTTATTTAGTTGCAAATAATTATAATATTAATTCAATACAGCTCATAGAAAAAGACAATCCACAACATTCTGAAGGCAAAGGACAGGCTTGAGTGGAATTAATTAGATCAAGGAAGGTTAGGAAAAATCTGTTCTCAGGAAAATATTTAAAATGTACAATCATTAGCGAATATTTCAGACTAACATGCAATTAGGGATAAAGATGTGGCCCTTAAAAAACGGTTTTCTTCATAACTTTTCCAATTTTCATCATAAAATTAAAACCTATACAACAATTTATATGTTTTTAAACCCATAGAATCCATTAAAAAATGACCAAAAACGAGATTTTGCCCTAAAAGCCCAAATAAGGAAATTTGGTCCCAGTCCCAAAGATATATGCTTTTGTTATAATAATATCCATGATATCAATATGCTTCAATCAAATTCTGAACCATTACCATATTATCTATTGTTCTTGAATTATGGCCAAAAATGCCCAAATAATGAAATTTGAGCCTAGACCCACAAATCTTTGGAAAATTAAAATTTTTAAATGCAGCTAACTACTGAACTTACTTCTTACTGCATATCTATTTTATATGTGAAATCCATAACAAAATGGTACTTTAGTACCAAGTGAAATGTGTCAGATCATCTCAATTATGAAAATTTCATGCTGTTTTAAGGGTCCATTCTAAAACCTTACAAGAACCAAATTTTGTTTTATTATGAAGGATATTCTGATTAAATATGCCTACCATTCCCAAATGAACAGGCTATATACACTGATGAGCCAAAACATTATGACCATTGGCCTAATAAGGTGTTGGTCCTCCATGTGTCCACAAAACAGCTCTAACCGATCAGGCATGGACTCTACAAAACCTCTAAAGGTTTCCTCTGGGATCTGGTGCCAGGATTTTACCAGCAAGTCCTTTAACTGCTGCAAGTTACATGGTGGAGGTTCTGCAGAGCGACTTGTTGGTCCGTAAGTGCTCAATGGGATGGAGATCTGGGGAGTTTGGTGGCCAGGGCAACACAGTGAAATTTTTTTCCTGTTTCTGAAAACATTTGCGTACAACCGGTGCAATGTGGCAGGGCACATTTTTCCTGCTGAAAGATGCCACTGTCATCGTAGAAAACTGTTGTAATGAAGGGGTATACCTGGTCTTTAATGATATTGAGGTAGGAGGTACACAACAAAGTACCTTCCACATGAATGATAGGACCTAGTGTTTCTCAACAGAACATTGACCAGACTATCACACTGGCCTTTACCCCTCAAACCTTTCTTGGCCATAACTGCCTCATTCAACACATCAAAATAAAGTACTTGAGGCCGGCTTACCTGCTTATATATATATCGCTGATTCTGACATGTGCAGTTGTTACGAAACAGTAGATGTCACTCTTGCCATATGTCGCTGGTCATGAAGTTTTGGCTCATCAGTGTAAGTAGATGAAAAATAAAAGTAGGCAAATCCTTTCTAAGCTGTAGGAAGTGTGATGAGCAGATTTACAAAAAGTCAGGTAATCCTTATCTGACGACTAGCCTCAAAACTTCAGGGTATTTAGCAGAGCAAATAATTGAAGTTGAATGCGATTGTGTTGCTCTTTCAGACCAGACTGGTTAATATATTTTATCTGGTAAGGATTTTAGAATTTTAAGAGAGTAAAAAAAAAAACAGAATACTAGTTAATGATGAAAATCTGAGTGAGTCTCCATAGCGGCGGCCATCTTGGCCTAAGACATCACAGAGACTGTATGACAAAAATTCAGCCAAAACACCTGGTAGTCCAAGGTAGTAGACCATATTAGCAATGTATTCCCATTAATCATTCCCTCCTTTCATTCAAAATCCAACAGGATGTCATTTGCTCCCTTGATAGTAATAACTGAGGGTATTTATTGAGGTTTTTCCCCTCCAAATCATTTATAAGTAAATGATGGAACTTGAACCAACAGCCAGTTCATTCTTTATATCAATGGAACTTTGTCATTGTCTCAGCTATTTTCATTCTGGAATCTAAAATCATTACAATTATATCCGTTGTATGTAGGAGTGTTTAATTAAACTATAAAAATCTTTTTATATTTTTGTATAGATATTTACTCAGCTTAGCACAGCACTACACAAGGTCAAATGAGGGGAAAATGGAGGTAGGAAGATTGCGTTGCACCAATCTTCCAAGTGAGGTCTGCCTACCTTGAAAACCAGCATTTGAAATCCTGGCTTTTACCTGAGTCTGAACACAGACCACTGGTGCTGGTGGGAAATACACAACTATCTAACCCACCAAGCAAGCTAAATAATATTATATAAAAGCCCATGTCACTTTTTTTTTGTCTGTTGGTTTGTTTGCTGGTTTCTGTCATGCTAAAGCAAACAGAAAGTGAGAAGGTGGTAAAGCAAAGCTTGTGTCTGTGTTCACATAAGCTAAAGCAAACAGCTGTGTCTAGGTGTTCACATCTACATCACTGCTACTGCTGATGTCTTAGTAGTAGCACAGAAAACAAATATAGGCATTTCTAATTTTTCATAAAAAAATTCTCATTGTGATAATAATAATAATAATAATAAGAAGAAGAATTATTATGATGTGGTATTTATAATAATAGTGCTCAATATTAATTAAAATAGAGCTTGTATAATGTAATAATATCATGGATCCCCACAATAAATTTGTTTCACACTTATTTGTGAATACCTGAAGATTCCCTAATAAGTGTGAAAGAAATTTATGCTAAAATATATATTTGTATAATTTATCCATATGTAAATAAACCTATCATTTTTGTTGGGTACCAGGGCTTTTTTCATGTCTGTCCCGAAGGAAATATAAACTGTCCCAAAACCAAAATGTTGTTTCTTTACTTTGTTATTATCATCTATAGTTGTTAGTAGCATAATAAAAAACACTGTTAAAATGCGGAGGAAATTTTTAAAATCATATTTATTTAAGCTCCAGTTGAGAACTTTGAACTGAGGTCTCTGTGCCCTGCAGCCACCACTTGATCACTTCTTTCACAGTTACATACATATAAGTGTATATGTAACTGTATACCTTTTCACTCTGTATATCCCTCGGTTCAGTTTCTAAAGCAACAGATTTTTTTTTAAATCCCATTAAAAAAAAATAAATAAATAAATAAATAAAAAATTTAATTTAAAAAAGAAAAAAAAAAAGAAATCACTTCTGTCCCAGAGGCATCCCATGGAAGATATCTGTTTGTCCCATACACATTTTTACTGTCCCCGGGACAACGTTAATTTCAAGCCCTGTCGGATAGTATACTAGTTATTCATTATAATTATTCATGTTAGTTATTATTTAATTGAATGGAGATGTTAGTATCTATAATAATTTCTTGCTTTCATTTATTTAAAAAAATAAAAATAGTTAATTCATTTTTGGAGGTGTTTTTGCTCAGATAAAATGTACAGAATTATCTGAGAAAAAAGTACCATATATTTTTTAATATAAGTAGAGGTTGTTTTTACCTAAAAAATAGCCTAAAATGAACACCTTGACATATAGTTGAGTCACTCATAAAAAAGGACAAAACTTTGTAGTGGATGAATGACTGAGTGAGTAATAATAATGGTCCAGCACAGCTTTAAGAAATGTGGAATCAGCAATGCCATGGAGGGAACAGAAGAAAACATCTTGTGGCAAGAACCAGCTGACCAAGTGTCAGAAACAGTGTTGCCAACTCAAGATATATTTTCACACTAGTTTGACGACTACCAAAAAGCACTAAATTCTTTTTAAATAGCCAAAGATTGCCAGAAACCACCAAAAAGACACTGAAAATGGTAAAAAATAGCCAAAAAAAATGGCTAAAATGTTTAAGCAAAAACGTGCTAATTTAGCACATTTTTGCCCAGCCCAAACAAGCAACGTGCTGAATATATCGCGAAACGCACTAAATCGGCAACATTGGTCAGGATTCACAATAAGATCTCAGCAGTTGTTTGCCATATCTGATAAAGAAGACTTCTATGGATTTGAGTGAACTGCTTCTATATTGGTTTGTCATTTTTCTTTGCTACTTTTTGAATAAATAAAGATTACAATTACAAGTTCTCGTTTATTTATATTTAGCCGATGATAGAATATGGAGCCAACTTGTGAGTTTTTTTTGTTTTGTTTTTTCTCGCGAAGGAAAAATATCAAATGCCTTGATTATGGTTTTGGGCTCGACATATTCGAGTCGTCCTACTTTTCTTTTCTTTTCTAATTTGACCTTGTCTTACACTCACGGTTGACTTATATTCAAAAATATATGGTAAGTTTGAAAAGTTTAAATTTTCACAAAATCAACAGTAACCTTGTTACATTTTAAAGACATTAGTAATACTTGGTATTTTTCAAACAGAAAGATTCTAAGATCTAACAATCTCTCTTTTAGTTTTAACATCTATACATAAGCCATTAACTTTTTAACTTTCCTCTCATATTGTGTTCATTTTTGTTGTTATTTCATATGGTATTTCATCAGAAATAGTTTGAAAATGCACTAAACTTCTGCTTTCAATAACAAATCCCTTTCTATCCTTAGGCTTAGTGCTTTCATGAAGGAAATGGTGTCATTAAAAAGGTCACAGAATTGCTAAATAGGATCTTTACTTTGGGTTTGTAAGTCCAACAGAATTTTCCATGGCAATCTGACCATGGGTTAAACTGTAATCTCTTTGGCACAGATAATTAGCAGGCAATTTAGGGCATGGTTAAGTAGTAGAGCAGGGAAGAAGGATTCTAGATCAAAATCTTCAAACAGATGGAAAATTTAAAGAGCTTTTGGGACGATTGAACTCCTTGTTATTTATGTTGTTAACACAACGTTTCAGCCAATCCAATCTACAGCCTTCTTCGTTATAAGCGTTGCTACCATTGGTGAGAAAATTTTCTATTTACCAGCATTACATTCAGATAGTACACCTAAAGTAGAATGAATCGGCCAAAATGTTGTGTTAACAACAAAGAAGGAGTTCAATTGCCTGAAAAACTCTTTGAATGTTAATGACCCTTCTCAAAACTATAGATAGAAGGAAAATTGATTTTAAACTAAAACCCAAATCCCTTTTCTTAAATAATTGGTCTTGAATTTTTAGTGTCTGATACCTAAGATGCATAAGTAAAATCATTCTAATATTTAAATTAGATTGATTCTTACTTTTAATTAACTCAAATTTCTTTACACAAAAAAATAGAAAAAGGAAAAATGCTTTCATGCTTACTGATACAAAGTACATTATATGTACGAGATGCTACCAACAGTTCTAGTAATTTGAATAGTGGGAGCAAACCGTATGCAGTTCGGCCTTCTGCCACTAGGTGGAGCCAGCAGCACCCTTTGTGCATCGATGTGCCAACAGCCGTGTCCATGAGTGAACGTGTTGCCGAGTTACGCTTATTTTTGTAACGTCTTTTTTAGGTGGTTTGGCGATTTTGCAATGGCAGATTTCACAGAGCAAAGAACCTGCTTCAGATCAACAAGATGGCTGCAGCCATCTTGTTGATCTGAAGCAGAACTTCATGCAGGTTCTTTGCTCTGTGAAATCTGCCATTGCAAAATCGCCAAACCACCTATATCTTTTTGACTCGACTTAGGAGATCCAGAAAGAATCGCAGGAGTTGCTCAGCACCTCCTGCGATCATCATGCTTGAAGCCTCCCAGAAATCATGGAAAAAATGCTGGGACCACTGTATACATTCCCAAGGGGACTACTTCGAAGGCAACAGTGAGAACTAGGAGCTAGGGTTAGTTATTTTCCCGCAATGTTCAAATTCCTGGAACCTTTGAGTAGCACCTCGTATATGTACTCAATATCTAAATATATAATAAGCAAAATATATGATACAATAGAAAAGCACAAAAATCAATGAATTTAATCACTTAAGTGATATCAAGTGATATCAAGTTTACCATATTCAAGACAAGGATAATAGTGAGTGTGAATTGCAGTCTAGAGATTTTTCTTGATCTCTTCCAAGGTTTCCTAGGAAGGAGATTATAGTGAGGCCATTTTGGAGGAAATCTGAGCAAGTTAAGTTTACTCCAATTGCCTTATAAATATTTTAGATACAATCAACAGTAAAATTAGTTTTAATTATATGCTATCTACCTACACATCTAGATAGATATGCATCTCCTATCAGTAGCTTTTAATAGATTGGAAGTAATAAAAGAAATGAAGATCTGATCAGAGCAGTAGACTGAAGGTCATTAGGTCTGGGTTTCCATAACTGCGTTTAGGTAAATCACAGTAGTTAACCTTAAGTCATCTATAAAGAAATAACCACTTCAAAGGTTCACTTCAAAACCAGAGTAATTATATCCATGTGTATATAACATCCATTTAGCAATAGAAATTTCTACATCAATGTTATAATATACTAAAGTACAACATACCCACTTAAAAAAAAAAAATAAAGCAGGTCTGGTTAGTCACTCAATAGAAACTGTCATGTGACCGAAGTCTTTTGGCAGTGCGCCGTGTTGGGGGTGATCAATTAAAAAATTGGAAAAAGCGGTGATCAATGGGTAAGTTACTTTTCTCAACTTTTGTTGAGCAGTGCTCACTAAAAAGTCTGAATTTTCAAAAGACAAGCGTGAATGCTGCTGGGCACAAACTAAGGGAATTACATTGCAAATTGACCCCCCCCCCATTTATGGGTGGAATTTACAAAAAAAAAATTCTAGACATAATTTTTCAGCCCTCTAGCTCCAATGCAGCCTGTACAGCCAGCCAGACTGACTTGAAAACTGAAGAAACCTATGTTTTGCTTGATGTTTTCTACTAGAGCCTAGAGGAGAAGGCAACTACATAATGTGGCCAAGAATAAAGATTGTTACAATAGAGAATTAAGAGTGCGTTTAGGCATTTGAATATTTATCTATTTTTCTTTAAGGGGGGGGGAGATAGAAGGAAAGTATTTTATAAATTTATGGATTAAAAGGGAAATGTTCAAAATTGCTCATGGTTCGAGATTTTTAAAAAAAAATATAGTATTAATGTCAATACAAAATAATAGTATGCATTCATCATGGTTTAAAATTACCAGTAAATACCAATGTTACTGAAATTGGCTCATGTATAAACAGTCCCAGGATTTAGGTATCAAATATATTTTACCAATATCAAAATGACGTTTTATAAGTAATAGGGCTACCTAGCATTAAAGTCTAGTTTCTATTTCTTTCAATGAATTTGAAAACAGAACCCAAAATTTTAAAATGTCTGAATGAAAAAAGAAATTAGTCACTTTCTAATAACATACCCCAATAAGTCTACATGTGAAATTTGATGAAGAATTGCTCATCAGTTTCTGAGGTTTTAATATGATATATGCACGTGCACAACACACACAATTCAATGGAAACTTGGAATATTTCCATTGAATGCTTTGGAATATCTTACCACAAATAGTACAGTATGAAAGTATGCATGCATCATTCATGTGTAATACAGTTGAACACTCTTAAACCAAATAAGGTTTAACAAAAAGAATTAAAATCACCAGGATATTCCTCTTGAGTTTTAATTGGAACAGCTCACCCTAAAATATGCTTTTTGTTTAATAATTTTCAATTTTATAAAATTTAGTTTAAGCATGTTCAATTGTATAAAATTTGCAAGAGGTGGTGACATGTTAGTTCATCATGGCTGGAAGGAGAGGGTGGGTTGGCATATGACAAAAAAAAAAAATTAAATAAAATAAATAAAAGCATACAATAGAATTTACCATTATTTCAGAGAGAAAAATGAAAACATCATAAAAACTGAAAAGAAAAGAAAAGAAAAGAAAAGAAAATAGAAATGAAAATAAATAATTATGGAAGAAAATGAAAATTAATTTTTAAAAAGTTTTTAAAAAATATTTAAAAAGAAAATTGAATTATTAAACAAAAATAAAAAAATAAAAAGTGCAATAAAAATGCATGATCTAAGTGTGTTGAAATGTGTAGAGAACATTTTATAATCATGTATACAAGATATCCAAATATTCAGGAGTCGAGGTTACTAATGCGTTAACACTGTACTAAACAGTTGATACTAGAACAATCTGGTATGACTAATACTAGTATTGCTATTAGTCATACAAGAGTGTTCTTAAAGCTGAGTGTTTTGCATAAAAATATAGTGGTGATATTAACCAATTCCCATCACAGGGATAATAATAATATAACATTAAAAATAAATATTCCAAATTGTTTTTTGAAGGCAATAAGTACCTTGCCTTGCTTGGGTTTATGTATTTCATCCATGATGTCACTGCTTTTTATTTTATGTCACTCAGTGTCTAATCCACTGCTTCAAGGGCAAGTTTCTGGGCCATTCATCCCACACAAACTACTGACAACTCTATAAAAAGGTTAAGATTTGGATAACCCAAAGCGTCTAAATTTGTATGAAAAAGTTTTTTTTCAATAGGTAATTTTATGTGCTTTCAATCAATAAGACCTTCATTTGTTTTGGAAATTTGTCAGTTTTGAAAAGAAAAGAAAAACAAAAAGAAAAACAGTTTTAGGAGGGTGTTCTATGCAGATGTGAAGTATTTGGCTACTTTCTTTATTACCATCATGGAGTCCTACCCCTTGTAAAGGCTGTTATTTAAGTTTTTTTAATTTAAATAAAAATGTTATACAAAGACTATGGAAAAGCAGTTCTCGCTTTTATAAGGCATTCAATGCTTCCAGATTGTATACACTTGGGACAAAATACACAAAGTGCAACCCCAAACACCTAATATGTTTTATTGTCGTAGAAAATCCAAGACTCAAAATCTAGAAATTTCACAAGCTCTTTAGGATTAGGGTTTAGGCTAAGGAGTTGGGTTAGGATTGGTTTAAGGTTAAAATAAATTGTTAATATTTTACTATTATTTTTTTTATTTCATCTTTTCAAATAACCATACTTAGGCATAAGACTAAAATTTGATTATTCTCAAAAATTTTTAATTTCCTGAAAAAAGAAGTTAGACTTCTTCATTGTCTTTGTAAAACATTCAGTAACATCAAAGAAGCTTAGATAACAACCTTCACAAGGTTAGAAACCAACCTTCTTGAAATTTGAGAAAAAAAGAGTTGAATCCCCTCTTTAATGTTTTTTAAAGCAAAATTCAGTAAAATTTGAAAAAAAAAAAAAAAAAGAAAGCATTTTGATCCACTCATATATAGCCCCAAAAGTCACACAGCCTATGACCTTCACCTCAACTATGCCAAATTTCCACTCCCTAGGTGCAAAATTGTGGCCTACAACTTGTACAGAAATACAGACATACATTCACTTTTATATATATTTCATCTTTATTATATTACATTTAATCCAAGAAAAAATACAAATATGAATAACTTTAAATCAAACATGTTAACAAAAAAATTGTCTTTGTATATAAACATTTCACGAAACAACATTTACACAAGTCATATTGGACGCCCCCCCTCCCCCTCATTTTCTTTTATGTCAATAAACGGAGATAATAAAATATCCTTTTCATAGCTATCTTGAATCCGAGATTGTCGACCTTATTTCTAGAGAAAAGAATAGTGACAGAAGAGTTTAAGACCTGTTATCCAAACAAAAGTTATTGTTTGTCTGGGATTAGACGTGGCCTTTATACAAATCTTTCATTACCCTTGCTTATAGTAGCCAATCCAAAAATATTCTTTCAAAAGTCATAATGTATCTAGAAAGAGAAATGCATGAAACTGAATGCAAGTTATATTGGGGACATCTACATAAATAAACAAAAAATTCCCCATTTGTCATCTTTACACATCTGAAAAATGTTGACTTCATCTTCAACAATAAAATCTAAAATGCCTTATTTTTATTTCAATAACTATATTTAAACATACAATCCCAGGCCATAATTATCATTATAACACCTAATGGACCCCAAACAACAGTGGAAACAGCCTAATAAAAAAAAAGTGATAAATTATTCAACATAGATCGATAGCAAGAGAGAGAGCGAGAGAGAAAAAAAAAAAAAAAGAGAGTGTGTGTGGTACATAAATCAAGTTTACAACAACAGAAAGGAATATATTTATACTAGTACAATTATTCAAGAGAAAATCATTTTGTGGTCATCATTTAAAATTAGCCTTTAGTGTGCAGTATTATTTTGTTTAACACAAGTGGGGAAAAAAAAGATACTGTTGCTCACATACACATTTTATCTGGAAATAAACTTTTCCACACATGAATAAAAAATTGTTTTTTAAAAACATTTTATAATTACAAATATGTACACATTGGATATTTAAACAAAGTAATAATATGAATACATTAAATTTCCGTAACTTATATGCAGTGATTATTTCAGCTTAAAAACACTAACAAACCTAGAAAGCACTCAGAGAGCGCATACAATGCAAGGGGAAGTAACTGTGTATGCCCCCAAATTTAACCACTTCTTCCATAGACTATTGTCCACCCTTCCACAAAATTTCATTGAAAACTTTTAGAGATATCATGTGGACACTCATGAGCATATAGATAAATGCATGTAAAAAAAATAAAAACATTTTTTTTTTTTTTTTAAATGGAGAAATATCTCTTAATCACAAAACAATTCCTGGATCCACCCCAAAATTTAACCAACTATTTAACCATTGCCGACCCGTCCACAAAATTTCATTGAGTACTTTTGGAGAAACCATGTGGACGGACAGACGGAAAGGCAATACATATACCTCACCAACTTTGTGGGACAGAGGTAATAACTCAAGCTATTTATTTACAAATGAAATAAAAAGAGAGATGTAGTTATTTTAATAGTGCACTGCAAAATTCTCCTTTACAGTAACTTCACTAAAATCAAAGCGTAGTATCAGTTCTTGTCAACTCAATAGGATATGCACAGAGCAGGGTTTAAATCATGATTTAAAGAGAAAGTTCCTACATAATGTCTCTAGAAGTTATATATCAGAAAAAATTATGAATAAAAATGACCTTCAAACCAATAGAATGAGAAAAAGAACAAATTTATATCTTAAAATAAAACATTTTAGGAATATTTTTTCTTAGCTATTCTTATATTGGGGACAACAAGAGTGAATTAGATAAAATCTTTATTCATGAAGGACATGTCTTAGTTCACTTTACCACTATCACCTACACATGAAACTGATATGCAATTTCAAAGTCCAGCCTGTCTTTCTATTGATTGTTAATTATTAGAACAGATTTTACATGTATTCTTACAAGAAAAAAAAATTGTATAAATCCTAGTGATGGCAATGTCAACCATTTGCAGGCTCCTCTACCTACACGTTCGTATATAGGCACAAATATGTGTATGGTAAAAATCTCCTGCCTCCCATTAAAGCTTTGTTAGCTCAGTGGGAGGAGCTGAGCCTGCATCTAAGGTTGCTTCCAAGGTGGACGCGGGTTCGATCCCCACACAGTGCTTGTTTTCTTTTTATTTACATTTACAATTTAGGCCGCTCGTTTAGCAGTC
>VCCN01004615.1:2761237-2771423 GCA_006491835.1 Architeuthis dux | reverse complement strand
AATAGAAACCTAATTCCAATTTCCCAATTAAGCTGAGCATGTCTTTGACCATTTTTGGCTTTTTTTAAAATATAAAATAAATAAAATACAAAAATTAAGACCGTGGAAAACTTCCCAATCCTATAAAACCAGTGGGGAAATCAAATTCCTTGCTAACAGTCTGTATAGCCTTTATTCCTTTTACAAATAAGTTATACTCAGCTCTACAACAGTACGGTGCCTGCCATAGAGTAATGACTAGTAAGCTAATCTCACTGACCATTATGTAGTGAATTCAGTCTTTACTGGGTCTCAAACTATTGTGACCATGTGCCACTCTAAGCTAGACTAACTATCTACATGTACATAACCGTGATATTAGGAGAGAGAAGGAAAATAGGAAGAAGTGAACAAAATGTGGTTAGTTAAGACAAGAGACGACTATTCACCCTGATTTGGTGAATCTATTATGTAAGGCTACGCATTAAAAAAAGAAAGAGAAACTATAATGGACGGGTGAGTTTTGTCGAAGTAGTAGAGATAATGAACAAGTTTTGTGGTAGAGATGGAAGAGAGAGTGGAGTCAAGAAGAGGAAAATAAATTAACAGAGGCATGAAAACAGGTGAAACTTAATCCTAAGTGGGTTAAAAGAGACAAATCGTTCAAAACAAAAACCTAGGATTATTGATGGTTACAAAGGTCACATGTCTGGGCAGTCAGATATTTGCTAAAAAGATTTTCTTAGATTAAAAAAAAAAGCAAAGAAACAAGATATTAGAATTGAAGACATACATTAATATAATGCTATATTAATTACTAGGAATGCAGGCTTATTTCTGTAGGATTAAATGAAAGATGATTTTGTTGCTCTTATCAATCATTTATCTTTGCCGTATATCTTTTACATGGAATTTTCTGGAGAATTGATTTGGGGACTACTCATTCAACATTTTATATACACTAATTATATAAATAACTAGTAAAAAATGACAGGATTATTTATGTATGGATAAATTATACAAATATATGTGTTATGATATGGAGGTCATTTCCAGGCCAACACCTGTGTGAAAGTGGAAGTGACCCCAGTCACCTTAGGAAATATGCACGGGTGTCCAAAAACAGGATGCTGAACACACAGGCGTGGGCGTTCAAACCTAACAAAAGAAAGACACCGGACACCCTGAGTGGAAAACATGGAGACAGAGAGAAATACGGAACTCAGAACAGAGAGGCAGACCGCATAGGCTGGGCCGGAAGGCACAAGACCGGTGTCCCTGTTGAGGACAGACTGTCGGTTCTCATTATCTCTCTCTTACTCTTCATTCTCTGCCACTGACAATATAATCTAATGAAATAAAAATATGTTCTCATATTTTTACAAACAACTTTCGAGTCTTCCTTTCCTTTCTCGCCAAGTTCAGTATTTCCCTTCCGCAAATGAGCAACCCACGACGAGACATTGCATGTCCGCAAGTTATACAACATATGTTTTAGTATAAATGTATTCATTGCAATAATTCTTTAAGGACATTCTTTGTAGAGAAGTGTAATTTAGAGAGTTTACCCTGAGTTTCATAATCTTCCATCTGTACTTTAAAGTTAGCCATTGACCATATGTAAAAAAAATGTTATTGCATTTTATATTTATTGTTCTCCTATGAAATTAATATCCCATATTTGCTTGGCACTGATGTGAATGACTGCTAAACGAGCGGCCTAAATCATAAATGTAAATAAAGAAACAAGCGCCATGCGGGGCTTGAACCCGCGTCCACCTTGGATGCAACCTTATACGCAGGTTCTGCTCTTCCCACGTAGCCAATGCAGCTTTCATGGGAGGCAGGAGATTTTTTACTGTACACTTTGCCGGCTCCTCTACTTACATGTCCGTATTTAGGCATGAATATGTTGCAGTCGCTTGTGTTCACACTGGTGTTGAGCAAATATGTGATCCCAACTAATGTCTTTATAATTATCATATTCTGTCAGATATAAAATTATCCATTACTTGATTTCATATACCCATAATAAAGAAATTAACTATTAGTGAATAATCCAAGTAATTACAAACATAAAAAACCCGCTTCACTTAGTATTTCTAATTTAATTTCACCCTCTAATCCAACAGCAGTGGCTTAATGGATAACTCATTTGCCTGCCTATCTCCAAGTCGGACGTTCGAGTCACGGCAGGATTCACTTAATTTTATATATCTACTTGCTTTAGTGAGACCACTGACAAAAATGTATCAGAGGGTTTAATATAAGATCTTATTCTCTCATGGTTTTCACTCAGTGGTTAGAAAGGCAAATGTGTTGCTAAAAAGGTTTTAAGTGCTAGATTGCTGCTACTAACTGTATTATACCGGTGGGTGTATTGTCTAGAGAAGAGTCATTAACATACCAACTTTTGTTCAGACAATCTAATCTCTTCTTCCCATCTTTGTTGTTGACACATTTTTTTTTGGTCGATACATTCTACAACCTTCTTCAGGTGTAAAATGCAATATCTGTAAGGAAAGAGAGTCTTCCTTATCAGTGTGTCCCTGTCCAGTGGGGCAAAGCAAAAAAAACGGTATCAAACAGAAAATTTAAATGTTAACAACGCTTATTCATAAGTTATTCTATTTTAGCATCGATTGTAGTGCAGCTTGTTCATAATTTTAACATGGAAAAGTCCTCATTTTCTTTGTTTGTTAACCCTTTGTGGTGCAAGTGACTATATATGATCACCGGAAGACCCGTCAGCCACATGCAAATAGTGTAGCCACAAAGACAACATAATCTGCACCAATGTGATCTGCAAGCTTTGCAAAGTACACTTGTGCTTGAACAAAGACAGAAACTCTTTTGAGGCATACCACACCCCATTAAATTAGCCTGCATAATAACATTTTAAAATCAACACAGTTGTTATTTCTTGGTCAATATAAATTTTTTGGTATCTATTCATTATATTGAATGTTATTCTTTAATTCTATGTTTTATTTAACTTTCTACTTTAATGTTTTTATATTTTCCATTTTTGGTCACTTTTTAGGTGAGGCACCATATATGATCACTTCAGAGGGGGTTTGGCCCCACGAACAAAACAATTTCAGAAAATTTGCAACTGAAAATAACTTGTAATTAGGTCTAGTTTAACATACAAAAGGGTTGTTTGGATATCTAAAATATTTTTAGGGGTGGCCTATAAAGGGTTAAAGAAAGAATTCTGTCTCATGACTCTTTTGTTGGTATACCTGTGGGTGTTTTGCAAATTTTACAAGCACTGCTATATGACATAAAAATTAGTATTTATCTTTTTGGAAACGGTTCTCCATTTGGTATTAACAGCCAAAATGTTGCTTAACTGTTAATGATCAACTAGGAGGAAGGAGAGGAAATGAGAAGACAAAACAAGGGAAAATTTCATTTTTGCTTTTCTCAAAAAGTTTTGTTTACCAGAATTTAAAGCCACTAGGGCTGTGCCTGTTCCAAAGATGCAAAGGGGCCAGGCTTCATGATGTGTGGAACAGTCTGTCATAATTGTCATGTAAAGTAATTTTCTGTCCGTCGTACAAAACTATGGCTTCAAAGTATTTCGGTTTTATTTCTCTTCAGTGTTGCCAATTTAGATAATTTTTTTTTTTTTTTTATTAGATTTCTCAAGAACTGGCAATCCAAAAAACTGTAAACTCAACACTTTAATTCCTTATGTGTTGACTAATATATCTGGTGTCGAGTAATTGCGGTGCGCGCGTGTGCACACACACACACACACACACACACAGATTTCTTCAATTGTAGTTAGATTATATATAGAGATTCATTTTCTGATATCATAACCATTAGGCTTCTTTTCACACCCTCTGATTAAAGTCAACAAATACATAGCAAAGAAAAGCGTTTTGATATCTCTTAAACAAAACATTCGAGAATGATGTACTTTTGCTGCAATCTTTTCAGGGATTTAAAATTTCAAAATGTATTTTTTCTGGGCAATATTTTCCAAGCTTTTGTACTTTTAGATACCCGAGTGCAACAATACTGATACTATATTGAGAGAAAGGATTTTTAAAATTACACAGTTGTAAACCATTACACAGGTAAATATATCTATATTACAAGTAATATTCATTTTATTCCTAAACTAATCACCCTGAATTCCATTTCTTCTTTGTTTTCATTATCACAATTGTTTTTTTTTAAACGATATTAAAAAAAAAAAAAAAAAAAAAAAAAAAAAAAAGAGAAAAACTTGAACTGTAATCATTGAAGCATGAATACTAATTTTTTTTCTTCTATAAAGAGAATTCATTTGCACATTAGGATAAGCAGCAGCACAACAGAAAATTTGGAATCAGCATTAAAATGTATTTCTTTACATCTGGATTCTCTGCCCTTCCATCTCATTATCATTTGCTTTTTATTATATTTTATTCGTTAACTTTTCTTATTAGAGTGGTTGATGTAAATGATATATTATGTGAGAAAAAAAAAATTGTTCTATTTTTACATTCTTAGGTCAAATCAATGAGAGATGAGAAAATAGACTAAAAGGGTACACATAGTAGAGGCATAAAAGCTATCCATTGAAGATAAATTAAGAGGTCTGAATAAATAGAAAGCTATGTAGGTAGGTACTTACTCTAAAAAAGAATGCATTAACGGGATAAAAAAGTAAATAAAAATAGATAACCTCAATTTGAACAATCGTATATGAAGTCAAATCATTAGAATTCTTTAATTTGGGTCCCAGCTTTATTTGGTTACAGTTATATGCAAATAATCTCTTTTCTGAAAAAAAAAAGATTATAATTTTTCAGTTTAATGTTTTAGTGTCTGAGTTACTACAGTTATCCCTCGCCATTCACGGTTCAGTCTTGAATAATTTAATGGGAATATTTTGGGGAGTTTTGTGATGTATCGCGAAAAACCGCATCATAGAAAATACACAGTACAGTATGGTGTACAATAGGATAAAGGTTATTATCCGACATAATGATGTTAGGAAAAGACAATGTGGAGACTCAAAATAATTTGCAAGAAATTATTTAATACCTTAATATGTTTCGACTTATTTAAGTCATTTTCAAAAGGCAGTCGGAGAAATGATGTGTCTGCAGACAGAAACCTTGGTCTATGCAGACACATCATTTCTCTGACTGCCTTTTGAAAACGACTTTAATAAGTCAAAACATGTTAAGGTATTAAATAATTTCTTGCAAATTATTCTGAGTCTACACATTGTCTTTTCCTAGCATCACTGTACAGTATAAACAAGACAAAGTGTTTGGGAAATCATGAATTCATATATATTTATAATATAATGACTACCACAGACTTTTGGCAAAAAGTGACATCTGTTGATAAAAACGTCTGGAACTTGTAATCTATTAATTTTATCGTAATAATCTTTGTGTTATTAATAAGAAGAAAGATTGTAGAACCTTATCAACTGAAAATTATTTGTGTAGACAATAAAAACCCGGAGATAATCCTGATTGAAAATGGGTTTACAATCGCGAACTGGTTAGTAGAATAGCATTTTAGACATTAAAATTCTTTTTCCAATTCACTGTACTGTAGTTTTATGAAATTTATGGTTTTTATTAATTAACTTTCATTTATTTATTTGTACATTTACAATTTGGGAATGGTAAAGTGTTCGTTTATCAAAATGTTTATGGTACAAGATTTATGGTTTTTGGGGACTGAAAGAGTCAGCAAAAATGATTTGCAGATTTAGCACATTCGCCCCCCACCCCCACCTCTAAAACACACAAATGGCAAGGGATAACTGTATTTTTAAGTTGTAGGTTTTTATTTAATATTTTATAAGAACTACAAATTATTTAATAAAAGCTCTTAGAAACTGAAAGAAGATTAAAATTTGATGTTAGTGTTTTTCATTCTTTGCTTCTATTCTGGACACCAAAATCATCCTCCAGAATGAAAATAGCAAGTGCTTGGATGAATCCAATGGGCAGAGAAAAATATGTGTAGAGAGATAGGTTAGTCCATTCTACTAAAAAGGTGTGTCTTAAGCAAATTAATAGTTTATTAATTTTTTTTAAGTATGAGCTTTAGTAATGAAATCTGAATTAATCCAATATGATAATCCTGCAATAGATGTTAATTAAATTCATTTTATTGAGGTTGAAAAATGTTTGGAGATTCCAACTTCCTTTGTTTTTAATTATTACCAAGTGACCTCAGGTAGGACGAGTTACACTTATTAGCATAAAATAGTTTAGGAGAAAAAAAAAAATGGAGGAAATTGTTCTTGTCTTTTGCAGGCAGTTTAGTAATTGTAAAATCTGCAACATTCCTTGCAGTTGAATAACTACTGATCATGATCATAGACTTTTATACAGGATGTCTTACTCTCTCTCACTCTCACACACACACACACAGTTGGATAATGTGAATATCTCTTATATAATTTTCTTTTCTTATTATTTATATATTTTGAGGCATACAGTTACACACCAGAATGCCTCAAGAAACATTAATATCTTAAAAGACGAAATGCTCCTAATTTGCACAGTTCCAAGTTACTTTTAAGAAAAGTACCCACCAACCTCCCGCTTGCTCCTATTGTCCTGAAAAACAGATGCAAAATAAAATTAACATACATACATGCATCATCTATGCACACACAAACCAGAACAAAGATTAAGTATAAAGAGTGTCTCATAATAAAACCAAATTTCTTTTCACTTCAAACGAGTGCATACTACTCTTGATGCTATTGACAATTGTGCATATGGCCTTCTCAGATTTTCAAGACTATCAACAAAAACTGTACACAAACAAATATTTAGACACTATTTTTTATTAAATTTGACTAGTTTTTAAAGTCATCCTAATTTTAGTTGCTTTTTTATACAACTTATTAATTTGGGCCACTGTTTCTATGGCAACGAATTATAAAAAAAAGACTACTAGGTCTCATATGTAAAACAACATAAATATGGCGCAGATTCGGTTGTAGAGGGTGAGTTTATAATTGTAAATCAGCTTCTGCTAATCCATGAAAGTCTTTGTGGCCGATTGGTATGAGCAGCTTGGTGTGGGCTAGTCTCCCTCTGGCAATGGCAAAGGCTTACTCTTTATTTCCGATTGTGCTGTTATTCGTTGCCATAGAAACAGTGGCCCGAATTAATAAGTTGTATAAAAAAAGCAACTAAAATTAGGATGAAGGTTAAAAACTAGTCAAATTTAATAAAAATAGTGTATTACTATACTTCATCCAATAATAATAAAGATTGATAAATATCTATATTCTTTTTGTGGATTTTGATAGCTGACTCATTGGTGAAGAAAGGGATCACTAGTGCCATGTTCAGAATTGAGCACAGGTTGGTTTGTTTTCTGTAAAGATGGATGAGCAAACTACTGAGCAATGATGGATTGCGATAGGTGGCCAGGAAATTCATCTGACCCCAATCCTGTTGAGAATCTTGGAACTATTATGAAAGAGAATGCTGAAAATGTCCTCTTTAAGGACTTGCCCAAAGAACAGTGCCATTCTTGACAGTATTTGATGTGGGAGAATGGGGAAGTCTTGGAGGAATCAAACCACAACATGTTCAGAAACCTCTTTTGCTCATTTAAAACTCGGTTGTTTTTTGTGAAGTTTTCTTGTAGGAAATCAATTAAAAATATTGACAGTTTATTTGGTGTTGCTAAAAAGACAGTTTTATCATTAAACACCCTTTACTTAATGAAGAAAATCCTGAAAACTATGACAACTTTTCATGTATTTGATATTCATTTAAATAATTGAAAGTAGAAATTATATTCTTTTTTAATTCTATAAATAAACAAGGGCTAAATTTAGGTCAGCTTACAAATTACTTTATGAAATTTGATAAAATCCAACTAATTTTAAAGATGTGGGAAGTTTTATAAAAAAGGATCTTCTGGAAGCATTCTAAGAAATATATTTTCAAAGTGGCTGATAGGTGACAGATTAGAATTTCTATGCAATAAGAATTTCCATAAAAAAGAGTATATGCATATGTCTAGATGCATATGTATTATATATGTACTACAAAGTTTAATCACATCTATTTTTATTTCATATCTTTATCTCCAGGAAAGCATATTGACAATGCAGATGATACCACACTGAATGCACCGCCAATATTCCATGAATCATACCGACTAATATCCTCATTTTGATTGTTTATAACACAAGATAAGGACAATTCAAGCCTGTATGTTGCATCGAGTAATTATCTATTTGACAAGATTCAAAGTTTACTATATCTTTTCCCGAGCAAGCTAAAAAAAAAAATAGAGCGAGCATATTAAAAACAAATGCAAGAAAACTTATTCGATGAACATGAATAATCAAATAATTACTGATACTGCTTCAAATGTTAATGTTTAAAGTTAAATTAGTTGAAATGTCTAAAATTCATGGGTCTTTAGTTCTCACCAAAAGCTAACACCCATAATTTTAAAGAAGATGTGCAAGTACTGCTGGACAATATGAACTCAATAAGTTAAGATTACAGTTAAAAGAAATGATAAACTGGCCTTCCTGGATGTACTAATAACTTACACAGAGTAGGGGTTCAAGACAGTTATAGTAAGCCAACATTTACTGAATAATATCTGAAATTTGATTTCCATACAGTGTGAAGAAAGGGATCATTCATGGTCCATACAATATCTGTGGTCCATACAATATCAGGACAGTATTCAAAAAGGTGCCTTTGATTAGGAAAGAACAGACATTAGGTTTAAGGTTCCTAGTGGATATAAGTGTTAAGTGTATGCAGTTACCTGGTGATCGTGAGTTCAATCTCTAAGTCAGGCAGTGAAATTCATATACTGGGATCAGGGATGAATTAACTTGGCTAATTAAGATATCCTCCAGCATGGATAGTGGAAAGAGAGCAATCTACTATTGAATAGAAGGTAAGGTTCAAAATTACCAGCAGGTTACCTAATACAACAGGCATTTGAAAAAAGCCAGAGGGTAAAAAACGTGACTATAACAACCGAGATGAAGACATGTCTGAATAAATCAGAGTATAACATTAACCTTTTGAAACCGTAAGCCCAATATTTTGGTCTGAGTGCTATTTTACTATTCACTATACCCTGAAATATTGGACTTACAGTGTATAGTAAAAAAACTACATTTTGGTGTGGATACTACAGGAAATACGTCTGCATCAGGAAGGGTTCCACCTACCTCAAAGACTAGCATGGAAAGGTGGAATATTGGAGATAATGTAGGAAACATTCCTGCATGTTTTTTGTGTTATGAATGGAGGTGATATGATGCAAAATTTGAGCTTTTCTTCTCAGGAGCTCAGGTACGGGTATTTGAGGGCCAAGGGTTCAAAGGGTTAATAATTCCATATCTCAGAAATTAAAATAAAGCAATTATTCAAGCTTATATAATGTTAAAATTACTTATATCGAGTTGAACCTATTCAATTGTCAGAATGATTATATCCAAACTTCTCATTAAAAACAGTAGTGAACTGAATTAGAAAGTAGAATTCAACACAAACTGTTTTTACATACAGAGGACTTTTCAAAAGTCAGTGACCATCTCTTTCAAGTACAATGGGGAGGTGCTGTCCGGATGATGGATCACTGTATCCAGGCACAATTATGCTACCTTGCTTAAAATTTTTACATTCTCCTACCTTGTATACTACTGAAGATTTGTATAAGGTATGCCTTACCAAAGAGAGAAAGATTAACTTAAAAAAAAAGAAAAAAAAAAAGAAAAAGATTTTTAAAAATTATTTTATCTTGATCAAGTTTCACAGAAAATAAAACGCTGTCAGCCGCCATCAATTTACGTCTTTGTTTCATTGAAGCTACGAGTCTAAAATGTAGTACCATGACTTCTTTATGGCACCTAATAGAAAGGAATTATGAAAAAGGTAAATTTGTTCACCTAGCCCAGGGGTGGCGAACCTATGGCACGCATGCCCAAGGTGGCACATGAAAACATTTTATTGGCATGTGGGAGATATCATTTTTTGTTAGTGATTTTATTTAAATAAAAAAATTTTAAAATTAAAAAAAAAAACAAAACAAAAAAAAAAACACCTTTAATTTATTAGCTGTCACCTCAGTTATTGATTGTCTAAACAGACATCTTTAAGAATGCGTTCAAGCATTTTGTACTTTTTCCCCCATGAAATATTTTGTAAAATACAAATATAATAAAACTGATAATCTG
>VCCN01004615.1:2690504-2715746 GCA_006491835.1 Architeuthis dux | reverse complement strand
TCCGGGATGGTAGTGAATAAAGTTAGTCTGAAACCCTGCTTCATGGCCCTTAACTTGTTTTGTTGCTGACCCTGAAATTTGCAAACCATTGTTATAAACTATTGGCAAATCAAAGACAGGATCATTTGAAACTGTACAAGATAAAGTCATCCAGCACTGAGATTTATTTTGTCTACCAACATATGCATTATTCTATGAAAGAAATCTGAAAAGCTAAATGGTGTATTAAAAAGAAAATTATTTGAGCCACTTTAACTATTTATATAACTAATTCAACTAATTGTCTATTAAATTGCGTGCAGAAAGTAATTGTAAACAAATTGGACAATTATACGTATTTGCATATATTACACTACAGAAATGTATGTCTAAGTGTTCTTGGATTTAATACAACTTAAATAATCCTTTCAACTTCTGTTGCAATAAAACACGCTGTGCATTCTTTGCTTCTTAGAAGAATTTGAATGAAAGTCATTCATCAGGTATCTGTATACACAGCTATATGGAACTATCTACATGTTAATTAAAATTTCACACCTGTTGAGATGCAGGTAAGGAAGGACGCATCTCTTTGTTCATATGAGATAAAAAAAACAAAAAAACAATGTTGTTCACTTCACGTCACTCCAAACAGAATATTTTGTTGCTGTTTTGTGCTACATCATCTGTATTGATGTTAACTCAGAAAATTGTTTGTGTACTTGAAATATCTACAAGAGCCACAATATATAAATGTCAACTCATAATCACCAAGGAAAACTAGAAAGAAAAGGGAAAATGTTTTAACCAAATTACTTCAAGGCTGAACTTAGAAAATCTGCTGTAATAATCTGGGGGCCAACAGGGGTTACTGTGCACCCCCCCCCCCATGATTCTACATTTAGGGTACCAAAATGTTCCTTAGGATGTCCTCTTTCAGAAAAAAAGATGTTCCCAAGAAAAGTTGGGAAGAACTACCTCATTTGCATAAAACAAAATGGCCGCCAGCACACACCAAAAAAAAACATATCTTGTCTCCCATTTGACATATCTTAGTACTTTAAAAGGCTAAATCATGGTTTTCAGACATGAAGAAATAAAAAATAATTAATTTATAGGTATTTCAGGATTTTACAAGGAAATTTTAAGTATACGGTTTATAAAATTTAAAACAAAGTTTCACATAATTTATTCACTTTTAAATCCTGGTTTTTCATCTAAATTTGAAGTTGTTTTTTAATTGCTTAGTGAATTTTCAGCTTGTCTGGATATTAAATATTTGTTCAAATTATGCATTACAGTTGCTGAATATTTGTAGCCTTTTCCTTTTTTACTATTTACTCCATGTTTATTTTAAAATCCCCTAGTGGTATGACACGGGTTGGATCAACACTATTCATCTTTATGACTACCTTATTCATCCAACCTCCAAATATGTCTGTGCATGGGTCCATATATCGTCGCATTGGATCAAAAAGACTGTACGTCCATTTTTATGGTTTTGAGATATGATTAATTAAATATTTTGAACAGTTATATTTTGATGGCAGAAAAAACAGAAAAGATGACTGTAACAATGTTTTTTGGTAATTTTGCACTCTTTCCACAGCTCTGCTTATATTTATACCACGTGGACATAAGGCTTTCTTGAATCAATGCATTTGGAGTTAAGGCCTTTTTGACACAAGTTTCTGTATTTGATTTACCTTAAGTGAAACTCAATATCTCCAGATATGATAGCCTTTTTCATGAGTGCATTTGGACATAAGGCTGTTTTGAAGTAAGAAACTGATGTAACATTTGTAAATATGTAAAAATGTTATTTTTCCAAAAAGTGGACATAAGGCTTTTTTGATCTAATGCGACGATATGTGATTTTATAACTATTTTGTTATGTGGCTCACATTTAATATTTCTGTTGATCTTCAAAGTAAGATTTAGTATTTTTTCAAGCAAGTTATTCCTACCCTTTCATCCTTGTTTCCATTTGGTGGTGAGTTATCAGTTTTTGTTGATACAGCTCAATTTGACATAAAATGGTTTCTGATTTAAGAGGAATCTCAGTCCCAGCTTATTGATTGCTGGTCTGTCTCTCAAACTAAGCAGACTTTAGTAGTATCACCTAACCATTCGCATTCTTCACACTGCTCTAATGGGCTGGTCACTGTAGCTAAGGTAGCAGTTTTAAGTAATAAATCTTATGAACCC
Source organism: Architeuthis dux (assembly GCA_006491835.1). NCBI lineage: Eukaryota > Metazoa > Mollusca > Cephalopoda > Oegopsida > Architeuthidae > Architeuthis > Architeuthis dux. The sequence goes on along the minus strand of VCCN01004615.1, from coordinate 2,713,559 downwards.
CTCTGTAGATGTAGGTTTAGTGCTTTGTTCATGATATGGATATTTAAATCTAACTTGTATTTTTCCTGGGGTTCCTACTGGCTGATTCTGAACAAGCAGGTATATGACTAATTGAGTGATTCATCTGACTGCTGCCTGTTCCACAGTGTTTATTGTTAGTATAAGTAAATGCATTCCCTCTCAACTTCCGGAATCTATCTCTGCTTGACTCCATTGCTGGACTGGGGATGCAGTCAGCATCATTAGGCTAAAACCAGAGGAGCCATTTTTTATTTTTTTTATTTGGAGCTTAACAAATAGATGAAATCATCTAAATTTCATGGGCAACAAAATTATTTGGTGTTAAGCCATCTTACTGAATATTGGATCATAGCCAAATATTGAAGAAGCTCTTCTGAAAATTGACTGTACTTTAGTTATTTTTTTACCAAATTTCAACAGTTCATTAAAGAAATATTTTTTATTATTGAATGAATAAATTTTCTCATCGTCTAAACTGATGATTTTAATTTCTTTTTTTTATATATATATACTTAAACCCTTTCTTTAACAGTTGCAAGTTTTAGCATTTGCAGGAGTACAGAAATGTCTAAGCTGTAATATCTTCACAATCAAATCACCAAATGTCTGTCCATCTGTATGTGACAGACTACAGAAAAAACCACTCAACATAAACCCATGAAATTTTCTGTGTGTATTATTTGGACTCTGGTGCAGGTTTTTAGCAAGTTTTTGAAAATCATCGCAAACTTTGGGGGGGGGGTGATTTACATTGAAAATTCATGCTAAATTGGACACATTTTTTGTGTCCGGCATCTTTCAGTTGCTGCTTGACTGCTGCTGAAAAATAGCTTATTTGCAGGGTGAGCAGGTACCTTGTACTGTTTTCAGAGAGGATGGGGTGAGTAAGGGGGGAAGCAGTGGTTAGTTTAGAGAGGGGTTCAGAGAAAGAGGATGTTTTTTTTCCGAGATTGTAAAAAAAAATAAACATCTAAAATTCACAAAAACCACACAACATAACATCATGACATTTTCTGTGTGTACAAATGTGACCAAGGGAATGATTTTTAGATAATTAGATTTTGAAAATCTCCCCCCAAAATAGGGGGGGGGGTGATTCTTTTCTAAAAGTCAGAAATTTATTTATTTTCTGTTAAGCATGCATACACATACATTTGTCCGAGATCGTAAAAAACAAATTAAATTAAACACTATCTGATGTCCATCCATCCATCCATCCATCTATCTATCTATCTATCTATCTATCTATCTATTTTATTAATTAAAAAAACCTTTTTCTTTTTTACTTTTTTTGACAGCGCTTTACCCTGCACATTAGGGCAGTAATTAGCCTAGTAATCAATAATACATTTTCCCTTCCTAATTTTGGACACAACTGACTCAGTTATTGATAATTGACAAGAAAGCATAAAATCTATCTACAGCTGTTTTAACATAATGTGAATCTACAGAACACCAGACAGTTAAACAAACACCTGGAGAACTAACCAAAACACCAATCGAGCCTCATTGGACTCAATGTACAAGTGATAATGTTACCTGTCAATTTGTACTTCTGAATCAATTCAGATTTTTTAATCAGGATCTAAATTATTTTCTCAATTCTAATTTAATTATGTGCTGAAGTTGTTACATTTAGTTACATGTGATTTTAAGAACTTTAATTTTGATGATTATTCAGGCTTCTTTTTTATAAGGACTGTAATAGTAACTTTGCATACACGTCATAATAGTGGCTAACATCTGTCTACTCCTGATGGACCTGATATGAAAAGCATTAACAGTATGTGCTGATATATTTTCTCATTTCTTATTGTTTTATTCAAGAGAGGCATCTATCTGGCTACAAGTGTCTCATGTTTTATTTCTCGTTGTCCACACTGTAATCTTTTACTGTTTTTAAAAGCTCTAAAAAGTATTTTCTTCTCTTTCAGATGTCTGGATCAGAAACTGACGTGAGTGATTTTCAGAATTTTTTTCATAGATGTTAATGTCTTTTGAAGCTGTTTTGCCAGTAGTTTTCAATTGTATAAGAAATAGTTTCAACTTTTTGATTCAGACCAGTAGTCTCTATATTATTACTCTTTCAACACAAGAGTTTCAATATTCTTAAATTATGCAGTTCTTGTTTTATTTTTCTCTGCTGTACCTTCATTTTTATTTGGTATATTTTATATTTATATTTTCATCTTTGTGTTGCTAAGTTGTGATTGTAATCTAAACATGGATTATATTTGTAGTCATTTAGTAACTATTGACCCTTAAGATTTTACTTGTATTACTATCAAGAATGCTTTTTTTACATCAATTTTCAAAACTCCTATCTGCCTATTCCCTAAATGGTATGTTGATATCTTTCTCTCTACAGACACGGAGGGGTCAAATTTACAATTTGACCTCTCCAAACATCTCACTTTATTGCATATGTAGACTGGTAATTCCATTTACTATGTGGATGCTGATTTTGTATTCCATATCAGCTTGCTTGGTTTTGTTTCCACATTCTTCAGAACTTTCCTCTATTTGATCCCATTTTTGTAAAAATTAGTTTAATTTAGGTCAGGAAAATGTATTGTATTATCTGAAACATTGACTTCTCTTACACTTCCTCCAGGAATATCCTTGTATACAATGGAAGAAAATTCATGCAGACACAAGTTGGAAGGGTACATATTAAGGTCTGTTCCTAAGGTTCATGAAAAGATAGTCTTCTTAGCGAGAAAATAATCATTTACAAATGCTAAATTTATTTTATTTGTACAAAAATGTTGCTTGACGTGACTATAATCACCTGAGGATCTGTCAGCCACATGCAAATATTGTAACCACAAAGAACATAACCAGCACCAATGTGGTCTGCAAGCTTTGAAAAGTACACTTGTGCTTGAACAAAGACAGAAATTCTTTTGAGGCATAACACACCCCATTAAATTAGCCTGTTTTTGGCCCACACAATAACATTTTAAAATCAACCCGGAGGTGTTATTTTTTGTCAATATCATTTATTTTTGTATCTATTCATTATATTGAATGTTATTCTTTAATTCTATGGGTTTTTTTTTAACTTTCTACTTTAGTTTTTAATTTTCTTATATTTTCCATTTTTTTTCATCAGAGTGGGTTTTGCCCCCATAAACAGAAAAATTTCAGAAAGCTTGCAACTGAAAATATCTTGTAATTAGGTCTAGTTTAACATACAAAAAGGTTGTTTTGATATTTTTAGGGGTTCCCTATAAAGGGTTTTAATACTACATGAACTATACAGATGGAGATCTGCTCAACAGCCTTTATGATTAATTGTAATCTTAGCAGCACATATGTCATCTCTTCACCCAAAAGTCATTTTGTTTGTAGTAAATACAAATATTTACATAGGACTAGTATTCTTATTATTCATGGTTCTATTGAGCATTTCTGTTAAATTTGTCTTTAATTTTTAATTTTATTTTATGTTTGACATTTTTACTGGTTTTTTTTTTTCCTTTTCAAATACAATAACATTTTTACTGATTATTTTAATTTTTAAATATAGTCTTAATGTGGATTAATCAGTAAAAAATGTCATTCCATTTTTAAAAACACCTTTTTAGACAAATATGAAAAGCTTTTCAACTTATGATTTTTCTTTTTACTTCTATGAGTTGAAGCTTGGTCATAATGGAGCTGAAACTGCAAGGAATATAAATCTTGTATTTGGGGACAATTGAAAGAAAAATAAAACATTTGTTAAAGAATTTGCAAAATTGAGATTTCAGTCTAAAAAAGCAGGAGAGAGGTCAGCCTAAACAATGAAGATTTGAAGGCTGTGGTGGAAAATGATTTCAAAACTGCAATCAGACAACTCGCAGTAAACTTCAATGTATTATTTGGAACCTTTCAAATCATTTCAGCACAATTGGCAAGAAAAAAAGGTTTGATACATGGGTTCCATTTGAATTGAATGAAGAACATTCAATGGTATGAAATTGGTCTATTTTTACATTGTATCATTACTTGTGATGAAAAATAGGGATTTTGTATAACAACCAGAGAAGTCCAGCACAATGGCTGGATATGGAGGAGAAGCTGAAACATCATCCAAAACCACATTAACATCTCTGGAAGGTTATGGTGAGCATTTACAGGAACATACGTGGTTAGATACAGCATAGATTTTTCCCCCAAGTGTCCAAACAATGTGTATAACTATTCCGGCCAGTTTGAAATAGTGCCCATTTTGGTGAATAGAAAGATGTGTCATTTTGATGCATAATAATGCTTACCCTAAACCTGACACAATTAAATTTAATTTAAGATGGAGATTTTATTGCAATCTGCTTATTAATGCAACCTCTCTCTCTCTCTGTCCTATGGGTTATCATTTGTTAAGCATGCAGATCACTTCGTTGAAGGGAAGAATTTCTCCAGTCAGGATCAAACTAAAGATTTCTATGAATTTATTGGTTCTTTGACTTCATTCAGAAGGGAATTGACAGCTTGCTGCCAAGGTGGAATAAATCTATAGAAGCTGAAGGAGAATAATTTGGTTAAATGAATAATCTTTTTTCTATGAATGTTTTTCAATTTGTTTTGTTTAAGTAAATTGTCAATTGAACAACTTGATATTTTTACCACGGATATTCTTAGAGAGGATTTGTTTCTTTCTTTGGTAAATGTGAAAATGTTTTTAGATTTATTCATGTAAGATCTTTTAATTAGAATATTGAAAATGAATGTAACTAACCAATACGTAATCCTCGGAACAGTTTATTATGAATAAACATTGAAATAATAAAATCAACTGTATTTTCGTGTCTGATAATCAAATACTATCTACGAGTATGTATTTAGAAGTTGCTTTCACACTTTATATTTTAATACTAGTTAATCCCAGTGAAAAAACTTAGATATATTTGAATTTCTGAGATGGTTTTTAGTTAATCCCAGTGAAAAAACTCACGGATATATTTGAATTTCTGAGATGATTTTTTTAAAGAAAATAAACAACTGAACTAGTTTCAGTAGAAGCGTCGATTGTTTCAAATGGTGGGTGGAGATATTTTTATCAGCAAAATTGTTACCTTTAAATGGAAGAGTCCATTGTTATGGACAGAGAAATGGAAAAAAAATCACACTGTCCATTATATTTTAATATTATTCTTGCAATTAACAGAGCAACACAAATGAGAATATTCTAAATCTAAAGAAAATATTTCTCAGATGTTTTGATTGATCCTAAAATGTGTTAAACAATTTTAAATTATCCTATGTCAATTCATTCTCATCATAATCGATGCTTATCAACAAACGGGTTTTATTCTCTACAAAATTATTATTTGCTAACTTGCAATACTGAATTTTTCCTCGTTAAAAGCAAAAAATAATGAACAACAATCATGCTTTCAGTATGTAAGCTATAGATTCGTTAAAATTACAAAAGCATATATTGAATGCTGTCACATACTGGTAATTTTGATTGTTGTATAGTTAAGGCAGAGAAAACATCATTATTGTAAATCCAATCTTTTTTTTTTTCCATTTAGTGAATAAGAACAGTTTATGAAAACATTGTGTGTGTGCAATTGGATAGGAATTATCCGACATTGGTAATAGAAAAAGGACAGTGTGAAGACTGGGTCTTTTTAGAAAATAATCTTTTATTTCCTTGACATGTTTCAACTGTTACTCAGTCATTTTCAAACGTTGAAATGAAAATGAAAAATACAGGCTGTGGGGTGACTGGTGTGTGTGTGTGTGTGTGTGTGAACTATGCACCAAAATTCACACATGCACATGCACATATCCAATCAGAGATGAGATACACACACAAACCAGAGCTCCAACAGAAATTTCCTCCCTCACCCTTTTTTCACCTATCACAAGACAAACCGCTACTATTTTCACACATACTCACAAAGAACCACCCAGCCAGCACACATGATCCAAGAAATTCCTCCTTTCTCCAAACACAAGACAAAAAAGGCATACCACCACACACATAACCACACAAAGAATAACCCAACAAGCACATATGATTCTCACACAAGCACACACACCATAGGTTGGATGGAGGCTTCTTTCCCCTACCACTTCTGATAAGATCTGCTCGCTTCATTTACAAGAAGATCACCAACCATTCTCCACCTAAAAAATTTCTTCACCTCAGATGAAAGCCGATTTTCATGGCTGAAACATGTCGGGAAATAATTATTTCAAATAATTTTGAGTCTCCACATTGTCTTTCCTCTTATCATAATGTTGGATAGCTCATATCCTATTGTACACCATATATATATATGTGTGTGTGTGTGTGTGAACCAGAAAATGCATCTGGGACAGCTCATCAGCTAAATAAACGAGATTGCAGACCTGCAGTATAACTACTGCTTCCATGGTTTGTACAGGTTAAATGTTTTCAGATCTTCTTTGATGGGTTTAATCTGTTTGTAACAGCCAATAACAAGTGTGGCTGTGACTCCATCATAAAAATCACTTAGGTCATGGCCAGCTATTTTCATTACTGTCATCTTAAGGCTGCAGTTATAACCATTTCCCTGTTTGTCTACCGACCTATTATAAGTTTTTAGGTTTATTGTTACAGATTTAATTGATATTGTTTTATTCAAGGTTAGAAAGGAAAACCAAACTGTTTTGTAGATAGTTAACTTTATATTACTGGATACTCTTTTTGAAGATATAAATATATTTATTGATGACACATACCAAACTTAAATTTACTGTTTTCTTTAAAAGTACAGATATTGCAACTCTTTAGTTTAAAATCTTAATCTAAAACCATACTTTTTCATACATTGTGTAATTTATTAAAGTTTTTAGATTCCTTTTACACATTTAACAATTAAATATATGCTCGTTTTGTTTCTAATGAATTGCAAGATGACAAAATAACATCCTTGCAGAAGCAATCTAGGACAAATCGGCCGCCAATATTTCTCGACATTTCTGCCACATTTCGTTTTCAAAGACGAAACTGAGCATCTAGACAGAATTTAAAACGAAATAGAATCTTTTTTCAATTTTTTATAGAGTAATGTTATTTAATTTTTTTTTTTATTTAATTAAAATGTTTTCCATTTTCATAAAAAATACGGATGCACAAAATAGATAAGAGTTCATTGTAAAATAAAGTTGGTGCAGCGTGAAAGTTTTCACGGCGGAGAAATTAAATTGCTGCAATGTGATAAAACTTTCCACAGTTAAAACAAATTTATACTAATATTTAAGCTTTCTGTTTATTTGTTGCAATTAACTATATTCCTTTGTGTTTGCTTTTGCCTATTTTGTGTAGCCGTAGTCGATTTCATGGAATTGTGTGGTTAATTTAATGTTATTGTTATCAAAAAGTCTGTTATCTACCTATGTAACAAAATTAACAGTACTTGAGAAAATAAACAAAAACTAGCTATAAGAAGTTGAAAAAAGATATATAAAACAACAAACAAGTTATTTATTTTTTTAGTTGAATAAGTATTTCCTTCTTTTAGCCTCTTTAAGTGCCTAAGAATAACACAATTTAATTAATGGCAATAAATCCAGATATTTTTTATTTTCCTCCAACTGTGCTCATGTTTTCTAAGTCACATATGAACTTTATAACACCTAGCAGATGGATATTTTCAATAAAGAGCCATATTCCTATAGCTTATATATCACTGCATGCAATTTATTGTTTATTGTCGTGAATTACTTGGAAAGCAACCATTCAGCTCTCTTGCAACAGCGGCTATTAATTTGTAAATCCTTCTACCTCCAAACAGCAATTTGCACAAGGGAAGTCTGAGAGACTCTCAGATGGAGAGGCTGATGACAAGGAGAGGGTAAATAATCCTTATGCTCCCATCTTTACATTTTGCCTTTTTGCTTGTCTTTTACATTTTTTTCTTCCTTTCATGATTTGTTGGGAAATCTTTTTATACGTGTTATGTCTGTCTAATATATGTGCATTAATTCTCTGGTGTTGGTTTGTTTTTGTCTCTTTGTTGTTTATTGTGATGTGTTTAGATAGTTGCATGCGTGTGTCCAATATGAGTGTAATCTGCATGGGTATATTCATTCTAAACTGTTGATACTTTGATAATGTGTTTAAGCCTAGATGTTCTTTCTCACTTGTTCTTCTTTCAATCTTGGTGCTTTGAGGTGACGTTTATTTGTCATTTATTACTATAAATGTTAGATATTTAGGTAGCTGTGGGCAGGGGTCACAGATTTGACCCCCACGGGTGTTGAAAGTCATAAACAGGATATCGACCAAAGCCCAAACTGCAGGTTTCAGGGACCAGAAGACACACCAGGTGTTGAAAAGTCATAAACAAGATATTGACTAAACCTAAGTTGCAGGTGGCGGGCTGGAAAACCAGCGAGGGCGTTCAAACCCCATAAAAGTGACAGACGTGCCCTCGGAACGCAGAGCGCCTAGGCCTGGGAATACACAAGACCAATTTCCCTGTAAGAAAAGTCTGTTGGCTCCCATTATCTCTCTCCCACTCTTCATTCTCTGCCATGACACAATGTATCTGATGGAATAAAAATATATCCTCATATTTTTATAAACCAAGTTTGGAGTCTTCCTTTTTCTCAAAGTCCAACATGGCTATACAACTTAAACACTTGAAGTTTCTCATTTAAGTGTAAAAAGATTGCTTAGAAATCTTGCATGGAGGTTATTTTACATTCAACCTCCTACTATATTTAAAAATATTTGACCTTTAAAAATATCAAGCCTTATTTGTGGACTTGATCAGTTCATGCAGTGTTGCCATTCTCGTGGCATATTTGGTTTTGGTGTTATCTTAGCTGCTTGACAGATACTGGAAAAGAAATAAAAATGAAACCCTATCTTGATTTTCACTAACCACCAAAGATTAGTCTTTTTTATATATTGTCATCAGTTTTTGGCTCCGCAAATAATTGTTAATATTAAATCATTTTATATCTTTATCTAATTTGTTATCACATTAAATCTAATTTGTTATCACATTAAATATGATTTGTTACAACCAGAGAAATATTTTAAATTTAGAATGCCAACATGTTGAAAATAATCTTCAGAAGACATACACATGATGGAATTATGTTCATAAATATGTTAATTTTAAAATTTAAAGGTTTTTCTAAATTTTGAAGTTTTAGAATTTTAATATTTATAACGTCTAGAACACTGAAATTGAAAATAATTTTCAATATTTTTCATTTTCATAGTTTATTGTTAAATTTAGCTTGAAATTATTTTACTAAATTTTAAAACTAGTATGAAAAAAGACAGAAATATACTAATATTGGATGCAATTTGTAAAAATAAATTGATTTAAGAATGCATTATTGTTCTTATTTGAAATTACTGAAAACATCATTGTAATAATTTGAAGTTTATTCATGTAGATTCTCAACCAAAGTAGCACTTTTTCTTTTAGTGATTTATTCACCATCAAGTTGTATGGTGTGGATCTCTATCAACAGTTACACTACATACAACTTGAATAAAAATAATCCTAGTAATTAATACAAGACCTTTTTGCCTTAAAACAACTGTAGAATTATAGCTGCAATTTTTCATCCTAAAACATTTGCATTAATAATGTTAAGAGATGCTTTATTACAAACTAGTTTATGATAATTATAAAGACATTTATTAGTTGAGAACTTATATTTGCTTGGTGCCGGTGTGAGTGACTGCTAAACGAGCAGCCCAAGTCGTAAATGTGAATAAAGAAACGAGCTCCATGCAGGGATTAAACCTGCATCCACCTTGGAAGCAACTTTATACGCAGGTTCTGCTCTACCGATTGAGCTAGCGAAGGTCTCATGGTAGGCAGGAGACTTTTAATCCTACACTTTGCTGGTCTCTCTACTCTCACATTTGTATTTAGGAATGAATATAATGTGGCTCTCTATGTCGACAGTATGAAACTCAAATGATGGATAATTTTATATCCAACAGAATATGATAATTATAAAAACATTTATTAGTTGATAACCTATATTTGCTTGGTGCCGGTGTGAGCGACTGCTAAACGAGCAGCCCAAATCGTAAATGTGAATGAAGAAATGAGTTCCATGCGGGGGGGTCAAACCCGCATCCACCTTGGAAGCAACCTTGTATGCAGGTTCTGCTCTACCGATTGAGCTAACGAAACTCTCATGGTAGGCAGGAGTCTTTTAATCCTACACTTTACTGGCTTCTCCATTCTGATGTCCGTATTTTAGGCACAAATATAATGTGGCTCTCTATGTCGATAGTATGAAATCAAACATAGGTATTCAACTAATAAATGTCTTTATAATTATCATATTCTGTCGGATATAAAATTATCCATCATTTGATTTCAAACTAGTTTATATACTGTCACTGGTTGAATAGTTATACTTAAGAATGCCAATTCTTATAACTTTCAAATAATAATAGGCTGGATGTACTCCGCCCATATTATCTTACATCAGTAATTTTTGCTTGAAATAACAAAATCGGTTACATTGGCTTATTGACTTCTAACAATCTGTGCTTTCTTCTAAGAACATATGCGGCTGAAATTGAAACCTTTCTATTTTAAACAATTTTACAGAAACACATTGGGCAACAAACATGACTATTTGTCTTGATATGATTTTTTTTTAAATGCATGTTTTTATAAATAGTTTATTAATATGTATGATAGATATCAGGGTGATGGTATTTTTCTCTCTCACTTTTCTTTTGGTTTTGGTGTTTTTTATGAACATTCTTTTGGGCCAAATTCTTTTCATGTTCTTCCTCTTTATTTGCTCTCCTCATAAATGTTCTTCGACCAAAAGCAAAATAAAAAGATGCATAACAATAGGCTGGAATGCATTCGGTATGAATAGAGACATTCTGAAGAGCACCATGCCAATGTGGTTAAAGCGTAAAGTATACAACAGTTGCATAATACCAGCCATGACTTACGGATGCAAAACGTTGAAATTAATAAAACAAGCTGAAAACCAACAGAGAGCCATGGAAAGAGCAATGCTAGGGATAACTCTAAGAGATAGAAAAAGATCAACATGGATTAGAGGGAGGACTAGAGTGAAGGATATTATACAAATAATTAAGCAGCAAAAATGGAGATGGGCTGGTCACAGCAAGAAGAAATGACAAGAGATGGGGGGAAAGGTTAACTGACTGGTGCCCATGGGACAGTAAACGCAGTAGGAAAAGACCAGATACAAGATGGAGAGATGAGATAGAAAAGTTTACCACTAAGACGTGGCAGAGGTTAGCACAATCTAGGTTGTCTTGGAAGGCGATGGGAAAGGCCTTTGTCCAGCAGTGGACCTATAATGGCTGATGATGATGATTTTTCCCTTCTTTTCTGTTATTTGTATCTTCTCACAGTGCACTTTGTCTCTTTTATATATACACACACTGTCACAATTAGAATATAAGATACCACTTTTTATCTCCTAATTATTCTTTTACAAGTAACTCAAGATTATAAAATATTCTAGTTTGACTCTGTACACTTATTGGGCAGCAACAAATTTTTTCCTCTGAACATCTCCTCCCATCTTCCCTCCAAAAGTCTACCTTCACAATTGATTGAATCTACTACTTTTATATGTATTCTAGTATATAGAATACATTTCTTTTGAGTGACTCTAAGTACCTACTGTTTTAAGTAACAATTATTTCATATCAGCTAAATTATATGGAGGAAATATGGATCAAGATTGCTGACGTTTCAGTGACGTCATCCGGTATCGAGGCAAAATATGGCCGTTTCAATTCTGTCTATTTGGGGGTGCTTGATCCATACTTCATCCAATTATACATTATTGATTCTGGACATAATCTGTTAATTATAGAATGGCTTTAGTAATTACAAAGCCATTTCTAGATGGAAGTATATTTTGTCCGTGTTTGAAATCTTTATCACTTGATTTAGGTATGTGTGTAATTATGAGGCTTATTATATCAGTTTGTAAGAACTGGGTCAAGAAAAGTCATTTGATATGAAAAGGCATCATCATGGGTGCAAGTTTTTATATCTTTCAGCTGTTTGATGAAAAGGTTAAAGACAAATTTTATTGTCCAAAAGAGAAGTTTAAGTGTACAATGTCATTATCGGCCATGCATGAAGTTTTATTCAACACTCTGAAAATTCATTTAACAGCTATTTTATCTTAAATGTTCAAATCATTATATCTAACAAGTTTTAAAGAGCTTCTAGACTTCCTGCAGTCACAACCGAAATAATTTTAGATTCAGTCCAAGGAAAGTCATTGGGGTTATAAATTTAGTGCTGCTTTAAAATTTATTTTTTTCATTTAATTTAAGGCACTTCTAGAGTATGAGGCATTAAATAGTTACTATTTAGTATACACAAAATTGAATACATTTCTTTAGTATATTTATTGTACATATCTTAACCAAATTTGTTGGTTATAAAAAATGTTTGTAATATAGGCTCTCCAACTTATGATATGGAAAGTATATTTGTTGGTTATAAAAGAATGTTTGTAATATAGGCTCTCCAACTTATCCTCCATGGTATTGACAAGTTTCTGCTTACTCAAAAGAGATTTCAGCTGATATTTCACTGTGTTGTTCACTGAATACTGATACTACTACTACTGCTGCTTCTATCATTGTTATTAATACAATTACTCTATATTGCATGGTATAATCTAACCATAGTCTCTTTCATGTATATTGCATGTTTCTTTTGTTATTGCTGGGTTATAAGTGTTATGCTTGATTTCTACATTTGCTTTCTTCTAAGAAAATGTGATCTAAACAATTTTTTGTTCATTTGTAGTATTCTGTACATCTACTGATAAAAATCTTTATAAGATTTAATTCATCTAAATTGTTTTTTAAAAATGAGGTATAGGAGTTTTTGTGGAATTAGATCAGAAAGAATTAATCTCTTGTAAGTTCAAGTGGACTTATAACTTACCTTGTTTTAATCCACTTTTTACTACATATATCTTGCCCAAATCCAGGTCTCGTCAATAGATTTCTATTTTTGTCAAATCAAATTTTTTGTACTTTTTACTATATGAGAAATAGTGCATTCTATGCATTTTAATTTTTTTTATTGAAGTTAGATTTATTGGATTATACTTATCAATTTTCATATAATTTTTGTGTCATCATCAAACATAAGTTCTTTCACTTTGACTTTCAATTGATTGACAAGATTATTATTAAAGCTTTAACTCATGGAATCCGTCCAACATTAATAACATTTTGTATACTCCTGAAATGTTGATTCTTCACCTCCTGACCCTGATATGCTTGTTAATAATTGCAAATATTTTAATTCCAGATATAAATGTTGAAAGAAATTAAAGTTTGTATCATTTGAATTTGTATTTTATTTACAGCTTTACTAGAGATTTTATTAAGCGATAGAATAAATGGCCTATGCTATTTATCATCAGAGTTTCTCATTTGGTAATCCTTTACAATTTGAATAACTGCAGTCAAGAAGTATTTCTAAATTGATAACTAGCCAGTGTTAAGTGGTTCCCCATGTATAATCCACACTTTTTTCCGAAAATTTTGAGCTAAAAAAATCCAGATGCGTATTATCTACAGAAACATAATTGCAGGACATTTTTGCAGCACTGTTCGTTGGGTGTAGAAGGTCCGTTTGACTGCCACCATTGCCGTGATGGTGATTGGAAGTCGATAATATACAAAAACTGAGAACATACTCGCCAGATGGCAGTAGTGGCAGTAATTTACAATGAAAATACTCTTTTAATGACATCTTTTTCAGGTAATTAAAATAACAAAATTACAAAAACGTAGGGTTGGCTTGAATTACCTTTTTAATATTGTTTTACTTTTTTTACGGAAAAAGACTTTTGGATTTCGGCATTTTGTCAAGTTGTGGCTATGACTTTTTCCACAGTCTCACATTGGTTTCAATAACACACTAACTTACAGCAAGGCAAGTACATGATTTTGTATATGTTAAAACAAATATCCATTCATTCATTCATTCATTCAACTAACTTGTTGACTTCTCCCTTCCTTACTCTTTGCTTATAGTCAGCTACACCACTGACAATTACTACTATACATATGTCCCTATTTACCTGAACCCTCACAAGAATAGATGTATGTTGTTTCCATTGTACTGTTACAATGGAATTGTTATGCTCACGCATAACTTGCATACATTTGAGGACGAAAAATATTACTACTTAATGAGGCTTAAATTGAAATTCACATTTTCCAACTCACGGCTAACATCCAACATTTCGGAGATGTCGATCAGATCAAAGGGGGCTGCGGAATATACACACGATGATGATGCATTTTCACTCAAAATTGAAGCTTATTGGGGGGTGTGGATTATCTATGGTAGCAGATTATACATGGGGAATTATGGTAAACCTAACCTTTTTTTTTCTTCTAACCTTTTTACTTATCTGTTGTGATGAGTGAAAGGTAACTTAACAGATATTTAAACTTGACTGTGCCTTTCAAAAACCAACGTTTCCCAGTCAGTTGGATAACTGCATGATGTTAATTCCTAACTGCTTAATTATTATGCTGAATCTGTGTGGAACCAAGAGTCTTTGTAAAGAGTTATTTTGATGAATATTCTTGAAAAAGTTTTCCTAAAGTAACTTACGTACTCACTTTTTGGTGCTTCAAACATAGCACAAATTGTAATGACAGTTTAAAAAGAGCTTTACATTTTTCTCTTTGTCTAGATATTATTAAAAAGAAAAATTATAATTATCATATAGACAGTTGTGCCTCACTCCTAGCAAGCTAGTACTTACTAATATTAATGTGAAAATTCCCAGAGAAACCCATAATTTTTCTTAATCTTTTTATAAAATTTCAAAGATTTTATTGCTTCATGATGCTTACACTTTTCTAAATGACATGTGTAAAAGTTACCTTAGCTATTAGCTCTGCATACAAAGGCTTTTGCAGATCACCAGGTGAAAACCACTAGGATCTGTGTGTTCACATAAATATGCCTCTCTGAAAGAAATATTGATTAAATTATTAACAATTTATCTGCCCATGTAATCTTTATATGCAATTCTGTAGTTTGACTTCTTGAGGAGTTAATTTCTGAATTTTATGAACCATCGAGTTGGACGTTGTCTCTCGATTGTATCCAGGAAGTATTGGCTCATCCCGGATGGTTTGTACGAATCTGTCCAGCAGGGATTTAATTTTCGACATTGTAGTTTCTGCTGGAATATTTCTTATTTCACGTGGAAGGGAGTTGAACAGCAGTGACACCCTCGCCCTATAGCTGCTATTGCATAAAGTTTAAGCATGTTCACTGCTGTTTTTCATCACAGGAGGGGGAACTAGATTTCTACTAGACCATTTGAATTGTAGTACAATGTTGGGCCCTAGGCTTTTGTGTATGTAATAAGTTCCTCATCTTGATTAGACACTTGAAAAGACTGCTTTTACTGTGATTTTTACTTTTTACAGTAATGTGAGAACAAAGGATTCCATTGAAGCATTTTAGTTGCTAATGATTGAACTGACTAAAGGCAGCCTTGAATATCTTTACAGATTCTTTTTTTCAAAATTAGAAAGAAACAATTTATTACAAATTTCAGATCCAGTTTGACACTGGCAGTCCTAATCTACCTAGTGATACTGGTGGGTTTCAAGTTCCTTATGCTGGTGCCACTGGTTATAATGACAGTGAGTACATTTTTCTATATTTTGTTCATTTTATTATTATATATTAATGAATACGTCTCTTGTTTTGTCAGAACAAAGTCAATTTATTATTTATAGCTACCGGTTGTGATTTTTCTTGGCTTATTTTACTTAGCTATGATTTTTAAGGTTCAAATATCAATGGATTTTAAGAATAATTCAGTTCATATCTTAAATTACCTGAAAGTAATTAATAATAATACTTTAAAAATATATTTTAGACTGTATCTCTTAAAAATTGTTTTGTTTTTGTTTTAAAATGTCTCGAATGCACATTACTTTTTATTTTCTCTCTCTCTAGATTCGCCGTCACAACGTAGAAGATTATCTTCAGATTTGGAGTCTGCCCGTCCATCATCTCTGGGAGAGGAGGAGCTACAATTACAGTTAGCTTTGGCTATGAGCAAAGAGGAACACGAAGAAGAACTTAAAAAGCAAAAAAGTGATGACATAAAATTAGCCATGGCAATAGAACAAAGCAAGAAAGATTCGAGCGATGAGGTAAGTAGACCATTTCCTGGTTACCTTTCCTATTTCAAAATGGCCGCCGTTCCAGCAGCAGGGTTAGGGTTGGTGTTATTGTCTGCTTCTTTGATTCGAAATTTGTCATCAGCTCTATTATTCTGAAGCTGGTACAACAGCCATTTTGAAATGGAAAGGTCACAATTGCCATATTATTTGTAATCTTTTAAAAGTATTTTATATAGGGATTGGTAGGACATAAACTAATACTAATTCAGTGGATTCATATCTCTATGCATAAAACATGTCCAAAAAGTAATTTATTCCATTGATGTTACTATGAACTTTTACCTTACTGATTGTATGATAATTCGATTGGAGATTTGCTCGGTTATGCTATATGTGATAGGTTTGGCAGGCATCTGTAAGTTGAGACTAATGCATCTTCAGACATTATTTGCTAAATGTGCCTAGGTATTAAAATCTACCAGACTCTCTACACCATCACCAGAAACCTACCATTTGAGGAATTGTTTACTTTCTCTTAGAAATATTGTTTGCTCAAAAGTGAAGGTAAGAGTTGTGTGCTTTTGCATGGGAACATTTTTCAAGTAATTGAGCTGAAGTTTTGTATACAGATTTTCTTTCCTGCTAAATTTGTATATAACATTTGACACACAATCCTGCTAATCTTTAAGCTCTCTCAGTTTGTCTGTGATATAATAAACAGAAAACGAGGAAGGGGGTAATGTGAACACACAAACACAAAATTCTGCTCTGCTGTGTGTGTTTAATTGTTCACTGGCTGCTGATAATATAACTACTGCTCCTGATGTGTCAATTTCGTTTGTTACCCAAAATGAATACAAGAATTTTAGTTAATACCTTGCATTGACCTTTCAAATTACTGTGTAAACATACTGACACAGAACACAGCTTTAGATATACCATCATTTGTGTACTTAAAAAATCTGCAGCATGTAAATGATATTGGTATCTACTCTTTTTATACATTTATATATGTATTTCCTTTTTACCACCATATCACCGACTCCATGATTGCAAGTTATAGTTTGTTTTTTTAAATTGTGTTTTTTTTTTCTCATTAAAGTGATAAGACTGATAGCATTAATATTTTCAATGATAATTATGATCCCATAGAATAGTTTCAATTAATTTTGTATATAAATGCAAAGCTGTGTTAGTAATAATTTAAACCATTTTGGATCTAGCTTTTAACACTCTGTTGGTGGTTTCGAAACTTTGAATATTCGAGGATCCCTTATGTAAATATAATGTTCTATTTTTAGCATTTAGTTTTTAGAAAGTAATTAATGAATTAAAATAATAGGCAACTTTTAACCTTTTTTTTTAAAAATCATTTTATTTAAAATGGATTACGTTTATTCGAAACCTGATGGTACAGGTGTCATGTTCAACATTCAATCGGTGTAATTGTTTATTTTTTATATTCAGGAACACGGAGAAAGCCCGCTCACAAAGGTGAGTTGTACAAAAAAGCTCAGTTATCCTAATTTTAAATTCATGGTATGAATTTAAGTTTTCAACTCTGGACCATTATCTGACGGACCCCAGTTTCGAAACCACTGCTCTATATTAAAGCTTTTTGTTTTCTGTTTCTTTGTTATTATTCTACCATTACCTTCAACTTTATTTAATAAAAATCCTCTTCCCAATTGATAAATCTCTTTTGCCTGCTTTTCTTGACTTGATCTACACAAGAGGAAATAATGCTTAATGCTCCATAATATTGTCCTTGTACTCGAAAATCATACATACTTCTTATCACTTTCTGCTCTTAATTTCAAGACTAATTTTATTTGTTTTATTAATTTTGCTTTAGTTATAAGACTTTTGACAGTTATAAAATTATAATATTACTTTCATATAGTTGACAAGTTTTCTCTTTAATAATTAATAAAAAACGTGTATATAAGTTAACTTTTTGTTCTAAGACTTTAAAAAAAAGCAATTGCTTTTAAAATATATTAAATAAAACAATTTCCTTCTTTCCTCTCCAGGTTGACTCATTTGAAGCGGGACCAATAAATACTAACCACAAGAACGATGCAGATCCATGGGGTGTCCCCATTCAGGAATCTAGTGCCATCTCAGACCCTTGGTCAGGTGCTGGTGGTGGTGGTGGTGGTGCCAGTGCTGGCGCTGGATGCTTGCCCTCTCCCAGATCTGCTGCAGCAGGAACAGGAACAGAGACCACGACGACAGCTAGTGCCTGGGAATCACCTATTACTCAAAAGTCAGCATCTACTTTGAGAGCCCAAACCCCTGTCACCGATCCTTGGGGTGTACCCATAAGCAGTCCAGAACGGTCCACTCCACAATCAATGTCTACACCGAGTAAGTGATTTTTTCATATTATCCACCTTTTTAGGTGATTTTAAACAGATTTAATTTTTTTTAAAACTCTAATGAAAGTCATGCTTTGCAATATTTTTTATATTACTTAAACTCATGAAGGCATGAATTAGGATTTTCAAATCTTAGTCTTGGCTCATGAACTGTTTTAAATATCATTTGCATGGCTGTTCACTCTGTAATGATTGTTAGCATAAAATAAAACTTTTAAAAAATTCCAAACAAAGAAAAAACTCCAATTCTGAGCCATAATTAACCCTTATTTAGATATGGACATAGAAAGGAGAAAAACAAAAAACTGTTATAACATAAGCAATGCTGTATTTTCAAAAAATGCGTTCTCTGGATACAGTTATGTTATTTTAATAAAGTCAGATTTAGCCAGTATTTCACAAAACCTCATCTTTCAACCTTATTTAGGATTTATGTTTGGCCAAAAGTGAATTTGCACGACATCATTATTGTTTACATGCTATTTTCATTTCTTTAAGCTTTCAGTCATGCAAAAGAAAAATTATAAGATATACTAGTTAGATCTTAATTTTTTTTTCTGCAAATTCCTCCTGAATCATTAAAATTGATAGGTAGAAAATTCACAGTAATTTAAAAAAATGTAATATAATACAATAACTCCAAGCCTATCCCTTTGGTTCTTGAAAAACTTTCACTGGATTTGTTTCCTATAATTGAAAAAATAAAAGGTATAAACACCCAGAAAAGTTTTAAGAGCAGAAAAATTGAAAATAAATTAATTCCTTGCACAAGTTAGGCCATTTGTATTCTATTCAATTTTCATGGCAAAATTTAGTGTATTTCATATACTTTCTCCAACTCCCTAAAACTAAAAACCTTTCCACAAAACATTTTCTCCTTAGATTCAGTTAGTGTCTATTTTCTTTACTAATGAAGATTTAATCATGGGAGTTGAATGGGAAGAGGGTACCAAGTATAAGAAATTCATGGGAGTTGAGTGGAAAGAGGGTACCAAGTATCAGAAAATAGAAGCAATTGTGTATCCAATAAAAAGAATTAAGACTTTTTTTCTATTTTTCATACAGTACTATGCAAGCATGATGATCATTTTTATATCAATCCCTTTTTATGAATATGAAAACACTGCTTTTTTGTTATTGCATGTTATTCACTGACTTGGCATCAAAATATTTCCTCTATACATTTTCTGATTTTACAGATAAAATTAGTTTGTTCTTTGTCTTTCATAATAGCAATTTAAAATACCCAACCCATGTTAGGTGGTTGTCTTAGATTTAAGTGATGCTTTTCATGTTTTAATTAATGATGTAATATGAAGAATTCATCTGAATTTCTTGTATGAAAAAAACAACTCCCACATACATCAAAAGCATCTAGTTCTCTTTACAGAAAAAATAGTTTTAGTCAAACTCCAGTCTAAGTGGGAGAAGACTTTGTTTTTCCACCATGACAACAAGAACAATCCTCACCTAATTTAGGCAAGGCAACTCTTCACTGTTTGTCTGTCCCGTCACGTGAAACCAAACCAATTTATAAAATTAACATTTCCCTACCGTGATTTGAAATCATCCGTAGGCGGCTCTCTTACCGACTGGGCCAAGTTTTACATATCTATGAAAATTTATCTTGCAAATACACAAGTATTTGCAAGTTAATTTCCTCCTAATAAATAAATACTAAAAAAAATTTGATAATTTTTTTATTTCTGTAATCATCTTCAGTCCGAATAGAAGTAGGAGTGGAGTTTGACCCTGCAGAAGCCAGTCTTATTTTTATTTAACTTGGAAATTTTCTTTTGTTATGCACTTCTGAATGATACACAAACTTCAGAATTAGAATTTGGTCAAATTTCATTCATTCTGCATCTGTAACAAAAAAGTCCAAATCAAAGATGCAATTGAAAGAATCCTTGATGTTTACCAATTTTCTTAATGTTGAATCATTTCAGCATTATTTGACTACAAATACAAGTCTTTCCTGCAATACTGCCAATTTTCAAAATAATCTACCCACAAGTAAAGACACTATAAACATTTGAATGAACAAACCCATTTTTAGCCATTTTCTGCTCAATCATTACAGGACTGGGCTTTGGAATTTTCAACAAGATGTTAAGATATTTTCTATAGTTTTGAGAAGGGTCATTAATATTCAAATGGTTCTTCAAACGATTGAACTCCTTCTTGTCAACTAAATGCCAGACAAGTGCAGATTTCAACCCGATGTGGCTTCCACTTCTCAACAGACCTAAACCCGATAAGACAAAGACACAGAAACACACAGGCCCTGTGCTATAAGGGTTATCCCCTTTAAACATAACTTCTGTTTAACCCATCACACTCGGATTTTACACCTGAAGAAGGCCGAAGAATGGATCGGCCGAAACGTTGTGTTTCTGACACAAATAACAAGAAGGGGTACAATCGTCCTAAGAACCATTTGAATAAGGATGTTAAGAGTTAAAGTTTTCATTTTACTGCTATGGTCCACTTGATCTTAATGATTGGAGTTTTACTCTGCTGCATCCATTGGTGTCTGTCTGTCTTCTATATGAGATGTGATTGTTGTTCCCTGCTATGCTTCCTTGGTTTTGTTGTTGCTGTCGTTATTGATATGTTGGAAATTGTTGCTGTAGTACTGGTCATGCCGTGTTTGTGTGTTGTTAATTTTGTGAAGTGGAAATTTGTCAGGTTCTCATCAGTCAGATCCTTGGGCTGTTATCAACACAGGTTCACAGCCGCAGTCTACCACACCACAGAGTCCTTGGGGTTCTAATGCAGCAGCAGCAGCAGCAACAGCGACCCAACCTCTTCCATCTGTGCCCGATGCCTTTGCTCCTCCAATGTCACCTCCTGCCCCTGCAGCCACCAGTAACGGGGTGACAAACAATAGCATTGATGAGGCCTTTGACATGTTGAGCAATCGCAATACAACCACATCCCCAGTACTTAGCATAGAGGACAGGACAGAGGTCTTAGATGGATTTGATCCTCTGGCTGATCGATTTGATCCTCTGGCCGATCGAGGACGCACTCTTAGTGCAGGTGAAGGTAGTGGTAAGTTATTAGATACATTTTTATTTATTACCACTTTTCTTGCATTCATATCTTTTAACTTCAAACCCTGCATGTTTATTTACATATATATTTTGGTACATATCTATATTTCTTTTTATAATTCCATACTGTGTAGATATTAGTTCAAACCCTTATTGTTATTGCCATGCACTATACTGTTTTATGTTTGTGTATATTTATTAAATGTTCACTATGTGTCCACTGTTAACTCTTGTTTACTAGATGTTCACTCTGCAGATATAGGTGGACCTAGCCAAGATACTATCACAAGAATTTTCAACTCGAACTAAAACAACTTCATACATCATTGGGTTTATTGCTTATAATTTAGAATGTACTTATTTATTGAATAATTGTTTTCATTCAATTATTTTCCACAGGAAATTCAAGTTCAGACCCTTGGCTCATGTCCGGTGTTGGGAAAAATCTACCAGAACAAGATCAAGTAAAAAAGAAAACACCCAAAGATTTCCTTGGTGAAAATGCTTCATTGGTCAACCTGGATAATTTAGTGTCAAAAACATCACCCTCATTACCAAAAGGTATGATTTTTTTCTTTTAAAGAATAATTCTTGCATCACCTTTTAATATCTCAAATGAATTATGAAACAAGGAAATTCACTTAATCAACTTTTTAGTTTTGTCATATATATGTCAGCCAAAATCTAAAATGTTGACCTAATTACACTGATTATAGGCTTTAAGTTTTTATTTATTTTTAATTTAAGTCACTTAATTATCTCGAAATATTGTTTTTTGATAATACTTATATAATAACTATTCAGTAAATATACTATATTTGGTTTTATTTTATCTTAGATGTAGGAAAGAATGAATCCATCTGTATAATTTTAGGGTTTGTGACAGGCAAGAAAAGAACAATCTTCTGCAGTAAATCATTTTTTAAATCCTGTTATTGTAAAGATAATTTCTCTAAAAGAAACAATCATTATAATAATTTCAATTGAAATAGCATTTATTCAGAATGATTTATTGATTTGAAAGTTAATTAAAAAGCAAACATTTAAAGACTTGTTAAATGAGATTTTTTTTCATCCCTCAAAGATATGAATTATAAGCATTCAAAATCTGATTTAGTTTTACACAATAAAACTTGAAAGATAAGATTAATTTAGCACATACTTTGTGTATAAGTATGTATTTATATATAATGTATACTGTTAGTATCTCAAAGATAGTAAATGAAATGCTTGATCTGTGATAACACTGGAATAACTTCTTCCTGTCACTACTATCTTGAGAATACATGGGAATAGCAATTTTTTTCTTGCTTTCATTGGCAAAATTGTACAAAACCAGATGCTGTAGAATAGGTGAAATTTTAATAATCTAGGACAGTGGTTCTCAAACTTTTTGACTTTGGAGTGTACTAGGGATCAAGTAAAAAATCATGGGCGCACTTCACATGGG
>VCCN01004615.1:2667459-2682758 GCA_006491835.1 Architeuthis dux | reverse complement strand
AGAAGAAATTTGAACATTGCAGAAAAGTGCGACAATCCATGCCGCATAGTAGAAATGAAATGGTGTTTTCTACTATCCAGCACTTTTCTGCAATGTTCAAATTTCTTCTGATGAAGTCACTCACAGCGACGAAAAATGAAACTGTTCATCTTGATAATAAATATGTTTGAGACGTAACACGCTTTTCCCATTCTTTCTTTTCCACATTGTCTAATCACATCCACATAACAAACATATATATAATCTGCTTCATCTCTTTTCTGTTGATGGAATTTCTCTTGGCTTTTGTCACAACACTGCAGTGGCCTTGTCAGCTACCATGTCACTTTATTCCTCATATTATTCCTTACTTTATTCCTTATATGCAAATGATGAATCTTGCACATTACATTTTTCTTATTATTTATATTACAGTATTTGTCTTAGCACATTTTTTCTAACTAAATGATCCTTCATTCCCTTTTTCTATCATTTCTAAGTAATTTGATTCATTTCTAGTTATTTAGTCAATAAGTGATATCAGAAACTGACTACATTTTTTTTGCCTCTCAAATGTTTTTGTGTTTTTAAATGTCAACTCAAAAGCTTCCAACCGAATGCTCATCCCCCAAACTCTTTTTTTGCCATCGTCAATCTAATTCCATTTACTCATTAAAGACAGGATTATTAATCTGAAGAGTTAGAAACTGGTTCCTTTTTGAAAATCTTTGTAGGGATGATTTGATTTCTGCTCCTTTTATACACGTCACTTTGCATATCCGTACACAATCCAGGTATGCTTTTTGATTTAGATCGCTTTCACCCCCCCACAAACGTTCGCTTATTTCCTTATCTTTTCTGCCGGTTTGTAATAGGTAATATATTTCTCATAATTACCCTCATTTATGCTCGCTAAAAGACGCCGGACACTTTATTTTTATCAGATTAAAAGCATTATAAAAGTAAAGCTAATGATGTTAGCTCAACCTGAAATATATAAAAAGTGCTTTATCTGAGAAAATTTCTTGGTCTGGATATAGCTGGAGTCAGCACAAAACCTGTCCATATTTCCTCTTCATTCATTTTTCTTGATTTGTTAATCTCAATCTTGGCTCGTACTGACTGATGGTGGTAAGTAATGATTTCTGCTCCTTTTATACACATCATTTTGCATATCCACACACAATCCAGGTATGCATTTTGATTTAGATTGCTTTCACCCCAAAATGTTCGCTTTATTTCCTTATTTTTGTCTGTATAAGCTTCCACCTTTCATTAGTATTCTTTAAAATCTTTTATGCAACTTTCTTTTTGGCAAAATGACTTTTCTTTGCACTTTAATTATTATGATTTGATGATCTCTCTCTTTGAATATCATTATTACCATTAAACAAACTGAAAGCTATATTGAATGAATATTTAGAATGATCTCTATACATTTTTTTATGATTATAGAATGGGGAATTATTTAGTATTTTGTAAGATGATATTTTATGTATACTCATACCAGGAAAGAATTAAGACATTATAGATCAAAATGTCACAAGCTTCAGTTTATAGTGAATTATTTGATATCTGCTCTGTAAGCTCTTCTTACCTATTTTTCCAATCACTATTCAGATCCTGCTATATTGTGAAAAGGGCCCAATTTAAAATTATTCTATTATGAGGATAGTCAAAGTAAATATAAATAATTGCATTGACATAAATTAAATATAATTTCAGTTTTAAGTTTACACAAATTCCAATTCAATAAACTTCAGTATAGTTGGTCGGATGATTCATGTATAAGAGTGATATTTTCTAGTTTTTGTAAATATTTTCAACTTAATTTTTTCTGTTATTTTTTATTGTGTGGGTATTTGTTTTTACTGATAATAAAGAGAAGTAATGTTCATAATATGCCAGAAAAGTTAGCTAATCCGCTGATCTGAGTATTTAAAAGAAAATTAATGTTGAAAGTTAAAAAGCCTTTTCACAATATGATAGCATTCATGTACTATTGACAAGTTAATATTGGTTTTGTCAATAAAAGTTACTGATATTTTAAAATGAATTGATTTGAATAAATATGTTTTGTTTCACCGTTTCTTTTCTTCTTTTTTTTTCTCCTTTTTCTCTCCCTTTTCTAGCAGGTACAAATCCGTTTACAGGAAGTGGCACAAATCCTTTTGAACAGCAGTCAACAGCCAGAGTCCCATTGAGACAGATGCAGCAAAGCCAGCAACAAGGATTTGCTCAAATGAACAACTCTGAAATTCTACCAAGACCTCTCATTCCATTGAACACTTCATTAACTCCTCCTATGCAACAGCCAGCCCAACCCAGTAACCCATTTCTCTAACTAATTACTAGGATACACACAGACAGCCATTCTCTTCTCTCTCAAGTACGCAAACACACATACACATTATTATTATATAATTCTTGTATCAGTATAACTACATGCCGTTGATGGATTATGCTAATCACAATGTGGTAGTGGTGGTGGTGGTGAGTGGTGCTATTATCACTATGACAACTACTACACGCAGATACACACTTGAAAATACTTACTAAAAACTGGCGAAATGTTAGAGCTATTTAAAGAGACTTGAAAGATTCTCCATACGCTCCTATACTCCAGAGAATAGAAAAAATGGATATCACAAACAGGAGAGAAAAAAATGTTGTGCTATTATTATTATTGATCTGAGATGCAAGGATAAGGAAAAATTAAGATATGAAATTATTTCGTTATATGAAATTATCAATTGAATGCTTTTTTTTTTTTTTCGTTTCCAATCAATATAGATGGCTCTCACATACAAGACAACCTTTTAAGGGTATAGAGTTTGAAAATCTGAACATAAAACACATCTGCCATATATACATATGTTTGTGTGTGTGCGCACACACACGTATGTTTATGATGACTATATACCTACACATAATCTGATTAGATGGACGTTAAAATAATGACATGCTGGCTTTTTGGTATGACCAGTTGCCTAAGGTTTTGAGTTCATATGCCACTGACTGATACTACCCTCTCATCTCTTCTTCCTTAATTGTCAGTTTAAGGAAGAATGGATCTTTTGTTTTCTTTTGTAAATATTTTACCTATTGTCTGATATACAATGGACATAAACACTGGACATGAGCCTTACCAAAATTTATTTACTTATCTATTTGAAGAGCTGTTTCATCTCCTCCTCCGCCTCCTCCTCCTCCTCCTCCTTCCCATGATTTTTCAATTCATTGAATGTGTTGATATGAACAGATAAAAACAAAAGCTTGAACAGTCTGTATTTTTGACACTTGCTCTTTCATTGTATGCTGAATAGCCTTAGTCACAAAAAAGAACTTAATCCAAACAAAAGTGTTGTTCATTTTTCAACAATGCTTACAATCTGCACAAGAACATTCAAAAACAAAAATGAAATGGAGAAATTATTCAATGCGCTGACAAATTTATAAACGCATTTAACTTTTCATTTCTTTTTACTCTCCTTTTTTTACCATCTCTGTCCCTGTTCAGCCAACCCAGATATTGAAATCTTGGTATTTTATCATTTTTATTAAAGGGAAGGAGTTTACATGCTATTTGTGCCCAAATCTTGCACCCCCTCGTTCATTTGTGTTCCTGCAAATTTGTAATCTTGCAGCCAAACTGGTTTTGTAGCAATTGAATCTTGCAATATATATATATATTGCTTATATGTTGCTTTTAAGATTTGTTCATCAGCTTACACTGAATGGACATAAGAAAGAAAGAAAACCAGCAGTCGGTCAGTCTTCTAGCATTCTTTTGTCTACCATTTGCTTACAGGAGTTGGATCCATATTATATTTTCGTCTCTTAAACCATTGCACGTATTTGAAAATTGACTTGAAATTATATGAAGACTAAACACCTTTGATTTAATTCATAGAAGATATTTTCAATCATCTGGTGCTGAGCAAATATGTGTTGAAGAGAAAAGTAACCAATTGACTGAAGGTTTTGGGATCTACAAGAGCAACACCTGAAACATTTCCACTTTTTATCTAGTTCCCATAAATTAGGCAATGACTCGGGTTTAAATAATGTTTTTGTTTTCTTAAACAATATTAACTCATTTGATTTCCTTCTCTATATGATTATTATATAAAGTGTGGGTGGCAAGGTTCATCTGATGAAGTTCTTGATTCAGCCAAATTCAAACCCAAAAGTACTGGTCTAGACTTTGGACAAGTCTCATATTACTCATAATGCAGTCAGTCCGTTTTTGTACTTATAAAATCCACTACATGATATGAATATTCACTATAATTTAGAGAATAGGGAAATTCTAAATTGAGTTTATTACTCTGCTTGGTCTCTAGAAGAATTGCTAATATAACCAAGAGTCATTGTTACTGTTTTTAGATTATGGCTTTCTCTACTTGGTCAATAAGATTTCTACTTCTCCATCTATATAAATCAATTGATGCTAGTAGATTCATGTGGAATTTCCTCACAGTTGTTTGAATGTATGTCTGCTAAAAGTTGCTAGAGATTTGAAGTGTGGTAATCCTGTTAACTGTGGGGAAACTATACATTTGCTCTTTCTGGCCTGAAAGTTCATAACATTTAAGAGGTCTTTATCAGTTGATGACATAGAGTTCTGATCTGATGTACACAACACAAAGGTAATTAACCTTTTGTGTTCTTTAAACATATTTCTACTGGTGAAGGTTTAGGTGTCAGAAATATTGAGTCAGCAAGGAAAAGGGAGTCATGGAATGGCTTTGTCAAAAAATTGAATAGAATTCTTTTGGTATTTTGGAACCAGTTGAGTATGGGGTACAAGTTTCAATGATACCAAGCTACCCCCAAATATCTTAATATAAATGAATTCACCAAATAACTGCACAAGTGACCATCTCAGGTAGATGATTGGGTTTTTCTGTTAAAGGCATAATAGACTCAAATTTCAGTGACCATCAAGATATTGGGCAAGTTATTTTATGCCTTATACTCACAGATGTCAGTTTTTGTTTACTTGTAAACCCTAACAAGTACAATAGCTTAATATATAGAATATATAGATGTTTATATATGGACATTAATAAGCTAGCTGCATGTTGACAAAATGGATGTATGTGGTACTTTGGACATGACAAACTCACTCTCCTCTCTCTCTTTCAGTTTGACATCATAATTGTATAAAATCCATACTATCCTTTACTCTATACAATACAAAGGTCCAGCCACATCAACATTGCTATAATTATGACTAACCCTATGCTACATACACATGTATAAATAAACTGTTTGGCTTCAGAATTTCTGGAAATTATCTGCTCTCGTTGCTGGCATATTTGGTAAATAATTTTTTTTTAAATGCTAGACAGAGAACTTCCAATATTTTCCAAAGAAATTTTAATAAAGCAAAAAAAAAAATCTTTCAGGCTGTTGTTTACCCAATAAAACAATCCACAAGTTTTCAATTTTGAATTCTCTACATGACAAAAAATGTATTCATAATGATGATACCCATAATAACTGCTTTTCAACTGTTTGCCTGATGTCTCTTTTCATGTATGTGTGAGTGTATGTGTTGGAGTTTATATAAAACAAAACTGTAGGGGTTGTGTTGTACAATAGGCAACTGTCTCTTCCTTCCTACGACACATGTTGATGGTGCTTTCTTCTTTTTTTACTTTCTGATTAGCAACTGCTTCAAGCTTCTCTCAATTGCAGCATGTTAAACTGTTTCATTACAAGAACAAAGTTAAAACACACATCTGATTCAATCTGGTATGAAGAAGATCTAAAGAAGAACATATGTACAGTGTGAATCAGATGTTTTATGACAAATTAAAAGAACTAGAAATTTACCAAGACACTTCAACAGTTGCAGCGTTCAGAAAGAGTTTTGAAGTTGACTTTGTTATCTAAAACATTAAAAGTAATTCTATTCATTACATATTCCTATTGATTCACATTTTGTGCTTAAAAGAGGTTATTTTACTTTTTTATTAGTTTTATTTTGATACACGCTCTAGTGAATATACATTGAAAATGATTATTAACACATTTCACACAAAACATGACTGCGGTTCTCTCCTTTTCATTTCTTTATTTGTTATAACAACAACTTCATCTACTAGGAAAATACAGATTAATTCTCTTACTCCATCAGTTCAGAGATAATTATCTATAATTTTAGTAGAATGTTTTACAGCAGATAAAATAAAGATGTAAAAAAGAAATGTTTCCAATTATATCTCGACAAATTTCTGCCTGCTTACCTAAAAAAAGATAAACCTATCTAATATCAAACAAAACCTTTTTGAATTCTCCCTTGCTTCACTTTTTCCTCTCTATTTAAACTCCTGTTTCAAATGAACTCCCTAACTATTTGTATTGCTTCTCCCTCTCATTCTTGAAACTGCAGTTCTTTGTTCTGTCAGCACCAATTAACTGTTACTATTTTAGGTTTCAGAAGGAAACAAAAATTGAATTTATAGCCTGAAATCAGGACTCTTATTTTTCTAAAATTTGAACCAATTTTAAATGGCTAAATGGAAAAATATTTTGAGTGTCATTTTAATGAAGAAACGTCTCTACTTTTTTTCTGAACTGGCTACAAAGTCTGCTTTAAACCACTGTTGTGAACGGTGGAAACTCCAAGAAAGTTTCTCTTTTGTAAAAGCCATGAAATTGAATTTTATGCTTTTTATTTTAATCAAAGCTTTTTACATTTTTTTACCTACCTATAATGTGTGTAATACACACACACACAAATATATACAAACATATGATGCCTAAAAAGCTATTAACCAGCCTGAAATTTTATTCTACATTATATTAATTTCTTTGTCCCTAATCATGGTTGCTTACCTCCTACACATCCTCATTTATCCTTTTACCAATTTTAGCCCTCTTCCTCCATGCCTCTGCCATCACATGAACCATATATTTTTCAATGAAAATAAAGGAAGGTCAACTAATAACAAAACCAGTGACTTGGATAGAACACTACAAGTATTAATTAACATGAGCTCTATCCTTTCCCATTGTTGCTCATCCTATAAGCATTTCTGTGGTTCCCACAAGGATTTTGAGTTAGAGCTCAATTTAGGGTTTTATACTTTTACATTGACACATCATTCCAGTTTATTTTATTTTTAAGATTAATGCCTTTATCTTTGTACTTTTTGATATCTTATTACATTGTCCTCCGGCATACATGACTCAGATGCTCTTTGCACATCCCCATTGGATTATGTTGCTAAGTTTGCCATAGATTACAAAATCTCTAAGTCCATATCCATACGACCCCAAAAGTGGTTCTAAAAAACAAAATCGTAAAAATATTAGTCAAAGAAAAAGTTCCAGAAACACAACTTGGATAGATTTCAAATGTTTTACCTGATGTCTTTGGGAGAACTTCTCTCTCTCTTCCTGTGATGTCAGTTTCCACGTAGGTAGTTGTGTCTTAGATCAGAACTGACGTTAGTTTCCAATGTGCAAATTTATAACAGATTTTTCATTGCAAAACGTACCAATTCAGATTAGTCATCTCTATTAGTTAAAAGCTGAGAGTGAAAAGGCAATAAATCAACTATATTTAAAATAAACCTGCATTTAAAGACATTTGGGAAGGGGAAATATAGATTACAAGCTTTAAAACTAACAGTCCCATTAGTGTAACTACAATGAATTTTCAAATAATTTCTTTTGTTAAAATATTGTTATGAAATAACCTTACTAATATTCTATATAGGTGCTAATATAATGAAATACAGCAATATCTTGAATAGTGCGGTTTTGATGTTAAGGTATTGCTGTACAAATTAATGTAACTAAGTATAAGCTGAATAAAAACATTAAATTATAAGACCTTGAACAGTGCAGTTTCGAACAGTATGGACAATTTTGGAATGAATTAACCACACTAATCAAGGTGTACCTGTACATTAAATATGAAAAATATATTATACAATTGACATCATAGACTACTTGTATATAGATTAATTTCATTGCTATTCTGGTTCAGGAAAATCTATTGTTATAAAATATTTAACTGGCTAACAGGGAGACTAATAATATTTATCCTACCCTTTGGGCCAAGACTGATAATACTTTAATTCAAAGTTAATGCTAAGCCTGTTAAGAAATATTAAAGGATGGGTTAATTCTATTGCAAAAGATAAATAATCAAGTTTGTACTAGTATTATAGGCATGAATTTCTAAAATCCATACCAGAGTAGTTACAAATATGTACTCGCTTAAAAGCTGCTTTCAGTGGCCTTTAAGCTTGGTGTCAAGTCTATTTATAGAATTTATATTATAACTATTTGCTTATTCCTCTTTTTCTTTTCTTTTCCATAAAGAACTGTGATTAGCAGTTGATAGATCTAGAGTTATCTCCCTTGGCAAACTGTTTTTTTTTTTGTCAATTTTAATTAATTACTTGGAAACCGGTGACCTGATTGGGCTGGACATTCTGTTATTCTCCAAGTTAGAGCATTTTAACAGTATTGCACTGTAACGTGTCGTCTTTGCTGTGTTACGGTAACAAAACCACAAACATACAGAAATCTGATCATTAAAATCTAGATTAGTTGATATACATTTTCATTTTTTCCTCATCTAGCTTAAATAATTTCATATTTTAGAATATTTATTAATATAGGCATTAAATTATGAGGAAAATATAATTTTTTAATCACTTTATTTTCATAAATTTCATACAAATTAGTTTACCAAAGTTCAAAGTACGAAGAGTTAAATAAATCCCCAAAATGAGCTCATACCTGTAGCCAAAGTCATTCAGAATTCTACTGTGGAGTATTTAGCCTCCCACCAACCCCAAATCTTTTTGTTTAAAATCTTTTTTTGTTTTTGTTTTGTGGCCAGCAACAATTATGGTAAGATGTCAACCACCAACAGCAAAAAAGAATGGTTATGGCCTTTGCATTTTATTTATTGGCGTTTTATTTGTCTAACTCTGTATCATAATTGCTGTAATATTCCTTGCTCTATAACAGTAATGAGACTATAAACATTGATACATTTGTACAATATTTCTTAATGATTTATCTGAGTCCAACTTAAGAAGAAGTCATTAGCTTCATTTCAACAAGTATCTCTGAACAATTGTCTGTTTAGTTTAAGAATTTGAATATAATTTCTGAATAAATGACTAAAACAAGTGTTTCCCTCCTTCCCTTAATTACTATTTGCTGCCTTTTCAAAGTGTCTCTCTCTGTGTGTGTGTGTGTGTGTGTGTGTGTGGAACAGATTGTGTGAGTTGAGTAGTTTAATGTTGTGTAACGTGTTTAATAGATTAAAAACCTGATATCTCAAAATGGCAACAGAAGTCTAATGGAAAAAGAAATGTATGCCTTTTGGGTGTCAAACGGATAAAGATCTCTCCTCAGGTGCTTGAATTAAGTGTAAAAAACAAACAAAAAACATTCTAAATACTAGTTGATTGGATTATTATCTATCTACAATTGAAGAAATCTCTGTGTATGCACTGCGGTTACTTGACAAATTGCCATTGTACAAAGTTGACATTCACCAGATATATTAGTCGGCACACAAGGCAGTGCAGTGTTGAGTTTGAAGTTTTGAGGATCAGCGGTTCTTTAGAACTCTAACAATAAATTTTTAAAAATTATAGATTATAGATCTTTTATCTAAAATTATAGATCTACATTTAGATCTAAAATATCTAAATTGACAACACTGAAGAGAAGTAACCAAAATACTTTGAAGCCATAGTTGCGGACGGAAAATTATTTTCCCTGACTATTATGGTCGGCTGCTCAACACACCATAAAGTCCTGCACCTTTTGGAACAGGCCCTGCCCTAGTTCTATATAAAACAGTTTTGACAATTTATTGAGACCAATATCGTTTTTGTTGTTTTAACATAACGTTTCAGCTTGTGTGTCTCTCAGTGTTTATTAGGCGATTGGAAACAATCCTTTATTTCATTTATAGGGATGTTTTTTTAACCCTTCATTGGTCATGATTTATGGATTGAATACAGTATACCACTCGTGATTGCTTTATATGTAATCTTTGGAAATCTCATTCTTTCCACCATCTGTTTGCTCTCATGATGTCCTCCTCACTTCAAGAGATTAAAAAAAAAACATTATTTTAAATAGTGTAATCTTTTTTTGCTCCCTTAAATCCACTATCTATTGATAAAGATCTGCTGTTTTAACAGATAACTATTTTCACTTTTGACTCGAGGCTACTTTATGAAACGATCTTGATATCATATAGATCACAAAAGCAGGGGACTATCATTCGCTTCGGGTGTCTGTTATCGTCATTGTATCTTTTTCTCAATTGGATAACTCTGTTATTCCTATGTATATTTCATTTTGTATGTAGGCTTGTGGAGAGATTCTACCTGGGGTATGGTGAGTTATGGCCAATCCGATTGTTTACATTTTATAAGCAAAAATGTTTACAATTGAGAAAATTTCTCAAATCTTGACCAATCTTGCTGAAATTTCGCTATAATGTTGACAAAACCCCAGAAATTGAAAAATGGTGAGTTTTAGTCAATCCGATTGTTTGTTTACAATATATATTATATGCAAATGTCAACATGCAAAAGATATTGAACTTTGGAACTGCTGAACCAAAATTGTTATTCAGGTTCTTGGGCACCTAATTACCTAAAATATAACGTTTTTAAGAATTTTATGATTTGAATTTTTAAAAATCGGGTATCTGATAAACAGCTAATTGCCACTCGGGTATCTCTAATAAACAACTAATTGCTATTCTCTATTTCAACTGTTTCTGCTGGGAACCTTTTATACTTTTAAGATTTTTCGATTCATTTCTGGTGTAGCCTTTGATTGTTTATATAGTCTATCGGATGGTTATTCTTTGGAGGAAGTCTCGAACATGGATCAGTTCCTGTTGGTAAGTTGATACAAGCTTTGCCCAGAACACCAAGCAAATATATGGTAGAATTGAATTTCACATGTCTTATTATGAATATCAGCTTTTATTATTTAGATGTCTTACAATCTTCCTCTGTGTGACTTATTCACAAGATTATTTGTTTCACTTTTTCTGTTGTGAACTGTATGGACAGTGAAATAGAGTCCATGTGATCTATAAACTTTTGGATTTCCTAGTGTGGCCAAAGGATGAAAGTGTCATCTACATCAGGCCTTCCCAAACTTTTTGAATTGCGACCCCCTTTTTTAAAAGAAATTTATGGCGATTTGTCTTTTAAAAGAATAGAAAAAAATCATCTCAAAAGCAATGTTTCCTCCAAGAAAAAATCAAATTTAAAATTAGCGTTAATATAAAAACATTAAAGAAAACCTTTTCTCCCTCAGGCCAAAAAGTGCCGAAATTCGTTGCAGCCCTCATCATAGTTTTTATTGTTTTTGTTAAAAAAAAAACAACATTGTAATAAATTTATATTTAAAAATTGAGAAAACAGAAAAAATACATTTAGTGAGAAGGATGTGCTTGTTTATTTTTGCACAACAAATCAAATCTTCGTTTAATATTTGTTAATGCTGGTCTCAAGGCAATTTCAATGTTCTTAATGCTGGTCTCAAGGCAATTTCAATGTTCTTAATGCTGGTCTCAAGGCAATTTCAATGTTCTTAATAATGAAGCGATTTTTAATAACAAGCAAATAATGATCCTAAAGCTAGAATATAAAATGTGTGACCCCCACTTTGGGAAGGCCTGATTGTGCCGCTCTTACAGTCACCTCAAAGTTTTCCATATGTTCACAATGACTAGTAACATTGGTTACCCCATTGTTATACCTTCTATATGTTTGGGCTGAAACTGGAAATGCACTGTAGATATGCAGAACATCAGGTTTTGTGGGATGTTGGTGCAGCCGAGAAGAATCATTCATTGACCGTTAACAGTGCCCCTCATTATTTTCAACTTTGAACAAACTTTGTCAGTATTTAGGTCCACCATTTGCATGAAACGATTGGGAGCCTTCTCGATTTTTTATGTGTTTTCCTATTGTGGATTGAATCTATCTACTAAAGACAGATTCAATGATTGGTTGACTGAACCTCCACAGCTGATTGTGGGCTACAGTAGAATGCAGCTCTCTGTGAATTGTGTGATTCTGCTGTTGGGTTTGTGCTGCAGAAGTTGTCTTGAACAGCTTCTGTTCAGGTATGGAAGATCTTTAGCTTCCTTTGATCTGGTTTAAAACCTTATTCCCTTGCCAAACTTGGGTCAGTCTGGTGGAGGATTCTGGTAATGTAACTTCAGATCACTCCCCCCTTTCATCATCAGTTTTAACCATTTTAACTTGTAACAAAATCAAATGAAGTAACTTTGAACTGGGGGACCTGTATGCAAGCATTTCAATTAATTTCTTGGCAAAGTCGGACGATTTAACTATCAAAAATGCATTGTATCATAAGGACTGATTTGACCAATCACTGCTAAAGAAGCTAACTTTGTTTTTTTTCATTTGTACTGCAATGACTGAGTTAGTAAAAAATGAACATTTAAAAAAAATTTTTTTTATTAAATCAAGTATTGTAAACCATTTTTATTCATTTTTGATTGCTACTTACCTAATTTTTAGAATTTTTTTATTTTTAAATCATAATGTGTAAAATGCTTTAACGAATAATATCTTTTTTTACTACAACCAAGTTAAATTGTAATTAAAAAAAAACTAAAAGTTATGAAGGTAAATAGTAGTTAAAAATTAATAAAAAATTATTTACAATACTTTGTCTAAATAAAAATTTAATTTTTTTTTTTAAAAATCGATCATTTTCTTTACTGAAATGTGATTAAACGTACAACAAACTAGGATGAATGTAAATAGTCAAAAATTAATAAAAACGTTTTACAATACTTGATTCAATAAAAAATAAAATAAAACAATTGTTTTTTTACTAGAACTCAAACAGTCATTGCAGTAAGAAAGTAAAGAAAATGCTAGCTTCTTTAGCAGTGATCAGTCAAATCAGTCCTTACGCATTTTTACAGTTAAGTCAACCTACTTTGCCAATTTCTTGCTAAAGAATAAATGACTGACTCAGCATTTCTGCAAATATAAGCAAAGAATTTTAGATATATTTGCAACAAACTGTTGGATAGAAGATTCATTTTGTTAGATATATATAAATTACAAGAGTAATGGAAGATCTCTCAAAGTCATAGATTTCTTCCCTTCAAATTCATTTTTTTATACTTCACTATTCACAGGTATTTGGGGTTTTGCAAGAAAACGAATGATTTCTTCATGGAAGACATTTTTTCTTGTGTAATGAGCCTCACTAACCTGGTATCATAAATGGAATCTCAGACCTTCTGGTCATCATTGCACAAGGTATAATCACAAGTCAACTTTTATGGCATACCAACTTTGTGTTCTTTCTTCTTGGGTCAGTCTGGTGGAGGATTCGATATTTGTTGGCAGTATAAGGCCAGATTAATAGAGCACCCAGTTAAGATCAAGCTTACTATCAATGGCCTGCAAGACTAGTTATTTACTATGCTCAGCTTAGTCTGTCACAATGCCAGGGTAAAGCATCCCGTACTGTCTCTTAAGAGACAACTCCCAGTGGAGGTATGGAGCCCAGTGACAAAGTCATGGTTTCTGTTGCATGCGTCGGCTTTAGTGATCCTTGCAAATCTCCAAAGTTCCCACAGCCTAAATCTATTATGATCAGTAATTGTAAAAGTTATATCGTACAGGTGGATTTTACAAGTACAAGAATTGTCATTGGAAGAAAAGAATATTGGTTTGAAATATCTTCTCTTCTTTGTGTTTGTAGCAACGTGTTTCCTACCAACGTCTAGTGCAGTGGTTCCCAACCTTTTCAAGGTCATTCCCTACTTTCGTCAATAGGATTACTAATATTCCCCCCCCATCTTCCATTTATTACGTTACAACAAAGCATAATTTCAAATAACTTTATTTTGTGTATAATTAGACAGCTCGTTCAACAGTATCATTCAACAATTTTTAGTGAATGCCAACGACATCTTGAAAGTCATAAATCCAAATCGAACGCCTTTCTATTTGGATTTAAAATTACGAAGACTCAATGTTACTACGACAAAAAATGGAAATTGTCTCAACTGACGAATACAATGTATGAAAGACATTTGTATTGATTAGACAGTTTCATACTAAGAATTAGTTTACTTTTATAATTGTACAGCTGCTGCTGTATATTTGTTACTCAAAGAAAGCAAGTGAAAATAATTAGAATACATCATTTGATAGACTCTTATTTTTACCTAAGAACTTTATTACCCCCTTGGACTACCTAAATTCCCCCAGGTTGGGAACCACTGCTCTAGTGTATCAGTCTGAGTCAAAACTTAATTCAAAGTGGTGAAAATTTAGTGTACGTATGCAAAGCAATCTTTCGGAAAGTAGACAAAATGTTCTTTCAGTAGTTGAAGAAATAAATGTTGTTCAACATTTAGGAGAGTGGGTATGACAGTCCATTGATTATACAATGACTAACACTCGAGTCTACTGCAACGGTTCTTAACCTTTTTCAAGGCTGGCACCCTTTTGAGATTTCAAAATCTTTCTCGCACCCTTAATCTTAAGGCTAAAAACTTAAATTTAAAAATGTCAAAACTGGTCAAAGTTATTAAAAAGTGTAAATAATAAAATGTTAAAATTTAACCGATGTCAAAATTCAAAGTCTGTATCTCAAGATATTACTAATAAGAGCGTTTAATGTTCTGGTTGATGTATACATCAGCAATAAACCAAAAGAAATTGCCCCCTCTTCTCTCACCCCACAAAATTGCCTTATGCCCCACTTGGGGTTAAGAACCAATGATTTATTGTCTTATCTACTTATTGTACAGTGGCTGCAAAAGAAATCTATATAACAAAAATGCAACATAAAACTAGCATTCCAAAGGAAATTATGAATTATTGCCACCCATATATGCTGTGTTGGGGGTGACCAATGAATAAGTTACTTCTCTCGTCTTTTGTTGTGCTGGGATCACTAAAAAAAGGTCTGAATTTTCAAAAAACAAATGGGCACAAACTTGTGACCAATTTAGCATAAACTTACATTGCATATTGAACATTTTTTTGTTAAATTCCTTCATATTCATTGCCGTGAGACAGCGTTTTCATTTTAATTTAAACAAACTATATTTTACATATGAAATGCACAATAAATTTATTGGAAAATAGCTTACATGAGATACTTGACCATAACAGGTAAAGGAATGGTCAATTGCTCTGATGAATACCGGCTTTTAAGCAGTAAAGACACTTCTTAGAATTCAGCTTTGACCCATCTTGCCCCCGCTATCTACCATATCTTGTAGTCGCCCCCCCCCC
>VCCN01004615.1:2604378-2617693 GCA_006491835.1 Architeuthis dux | reverse complement strand
ACATGTATATACCTCCATCAAAAACTAATTCTACAATACATACAATTTGGATAGTGGACTTGAAGTTTTCTCGTAAAATTCTGAATACTTAGCTTCGCGTTTTGGGCTGTAACATTTTAAGCCCAAGAAATTCTCTTTCCAACGATATATATATATATGTATATATCTCCTTCATGAATTAAACCCACAATTTTGTCTATAAAGTATACTTGACACTTCCTTGTAAAATCCTGAAATACCTATAAATTAATGTTTTTTTGGTGTATGCTGGCGGCCATTTTGTTTTATGCAAATGAGGTAGTTCTTCCCAACTTTTTCTTGAGAACATCTTTTTTCTGAAAGAGAACATCCTAAGGAAGATTTTGATACCCTAAATGTAGAATCATGGAGGGGGGTGCACGGTAGCCCCTGCTGGCCCCCGGACTATATAGGCTACAAAGATATTTCTAAACCCAGAAGTGAACCAACACTACCAAAAAGATACTTTTGGTTTTAAATATTCTGAATAAGAGATTACCAAATTGCACTTGTGAAGAGGATATGAGAGTCCCCAATGCAGTGGTCTCGATGCTTAGGTTCACTGATAGTAGAAAGTTACCAATATTGAGCTTAAGTATATTATTAATGCGTCACTTTATATAATATGCTTAATTACGTAAATACGAAACAACGCACAAATATACATGCAACAGGTAACATATAAACTGCTCACAAATAGTCAGTGTTATCAAATTTCGATTTACAGAGCATAACTATACGCATAAAATTAAACGATGTAAAGAAAAAAAGAAACCCTGTTGCAACAGAACGAATCTTTTACCAAACTGTTTTAATAGGGTTGTATTTTTTAAGGAAATTTGATGCCTTCTTTTTAGTTTATTTCATAGTCCAAAGAAGGTTTAAATGGTTCCGAGAATCTCTTGAATTAATTCGTGATATCAATACATTGGACAACTTCTATTCCATTCAATCAACATTGTTATAAAGTTTTTTCATTGGTCATCGGGATTTCGTTGATTTAGAAAAATAGGAATTGTAAATGTATCCGGACGTTAAAGATGAGTTGAATTTCGTTTTTAGAAATGTGCAGTCATCATTTAGGAGTTTCAGCTCAAATATTCTCCGGTTTACATAAATAGAGAGAAAACTGAAATAAGAAGAAATCATTGCTATAAGTAGTGTTTATATTAGCAGCATTAGTTCAATAACTGAATATTCTTTAGCTATTGTTAACAAAGAAAAGAAATAATAAAATGACGATTATCTTGTCGGTTCTTTAATAAAAGTCCCTCCAAAAGTCTTAACAAAATAGGCTCAAAAGAATTGAGCACGATTCAATAGAAATAAAGTTCGTACAATGCAAAACATTCACAGACATTCACCAATTTAGGCATATTTTCAATTATTGTTTTAAAAACCAAAATCGAATATAACAAGAACAAATACGCTACCTCATCGATTTCCCCGTGGAAATTACGCATTCCATGGCCGGCACCAATTTGCATAGCACATTGTCTGTTCTCGATGTTTCCAGTGACTTCAAGAAGATAAAAACATTTATAATTAGTTGTGATGACATCTAATAAATTTGTGCTTTTGAATATGATTTTGTGGCAGGGTTGCCAGATTTGGCCAGAAGCGGAGATAATCCTAGCTTTAGTTAACACAGACATTGGAATAGCTTCGAATTTTGAAATCAAGCGAGTCTGGAAGCAGAGGTTCAATACCAGTCTATTGAGGCGGGCCCGCTATTCCAATGTCTGTGTTGGCTAAGTCTCTGAGATAAAGCTCAGATTATATCCCATCCTGGCCAAAATGGCAACCCTGTTCTGTGGTTCAACAAAAATTGAAAGATCCGATGATTCCACGCCAAGTGCAGAATCAGGAAGGTTCAGACTATCAAAATAAAAATTCTGATTTTGATTTCAGTCAAGTTTTAAAAACCACTTACCTGTTCTTCCTACCTCGCGCATCCCGTTCACGCTTCCAGTCACGTGATCACCATCAAACATATACGTCACTTCCTTCCAGCCATTAGTCTGAAAACAAATCATTGATATTTTATTCTTTAGATTGTGTAAAAGTGATAAATTAGTCCATCAGACAAATTTAAATGAAAATCATTCTCCAAAAATGCTTGTAAGAACTTCATATCCAATGGCCGACATGTATGATTTTAGGTAACCTCCTTTATAATAGGCTAAAGAAATAGAGCAAGCAAACTAAAAAATGACGTTGTTTTTAATTTTCTCGCTTTTAGTTTGCTTGCTGTAATTTTTAACTTGTTGGAGAAAAGGTATAGTAAAGTTTGAGAGTGAGTATCTAAAAAGGCATCGTGCTAAAAACAACATATGTGATTATTACGAACTCTTTGAAGCTTGTTTGACACTTCCGGTTTAAATTTGAAAAAACCAGGAGCAGCAATCGAATTTTATGAACAATGGCGACCTTTGTCCACTTCCGGTTTACCTTTCTTTTGACAGGCAAGAGGCACCGCTGTTTAATCTCTCTCTCCAAAGTGCAAAGATCTCTTTCTAAAGATCAATCAAGTTTACTGATAGTATGATAACAATAAGTGGACAAAAATGACATTGCTGATATGAAATGTGATTATTTCATGCATCAAGGAGGATCGCTCACTTTCAGTTCATAAAAACCAATCAATATACTGATAACACTAATTTTCTTATGATCACAGAAGGTCAGTAATATTAATAATCATCATCATAATCCGTTATAAGGCCTTTCCCATCTCCTTCCATGACGACCTAGATTGTGCTAACCTCTGTCACGTCTTACCGGCAAACCTTTCTATCTTATCTCTGCATCTTATATCTGGTCTTTTCCTACTGCGTTTACTGTCCCATGGGCACCAGTCAGTTAATCCTTTCCCCCCATCTATTGTCATTTATTCTTGCTAGGTGACCAGCTCATCTCCATTTTTTGCTGCTTTATTATTTAGATAATATCCTTCACTCTAGTCCTCCCTCTGATCCATGTTGATCTTTTTCTATCTCTTAGAGTTATCCCTAGCATTGCTCTGCCATAAATAAATTATGGTTCAAGAGTTCTTGGTGCCAAAAGCAGAATCAACTTGTCTTAAATTCGGAACCTACAATCTTATATTCAATTTAGAAATAAGCTGACTGTGCATTCTCGGGGGTAGGTGAGAATTTAACTGAATCGCCACCAAGTCATGCATGCGTTACGAGGTCTTCCTAAAAAATATTTCCAGCAATCTTGCACACATTACAGTGGGTACAGTTTAATGCATGACTCCGAAAACCAAAGCAAATTATTGATTATTATTATTATTCATGGGAAAATTCTGAACGAAATTCTGAACTCAATCCTTCGTCGTTTCAGAGTTTAAAAAAAAGAAATCAGTTACTCAAGTCATTTCCGTCTCCAAACAGCCAAGCTAGTTTCGGCTGAAGGTGAAGGCCAAGTCGCTACACACATTTACAGCATCAGCATTTCAACAACTAAACATATGTTAAACGAATAGCAAGCCATGAAACATGGTGAAAACATTAGGCTCTGGTGAGCCGATTTTAGATTACACCAAGCTATAACGCCTAAAATAGAGAAAAACTGTGTGTGTGTGTGAGAGAGAGAGAGAGAGAGAGAGAGAGAGAGAGGGGGGGAGAGAGAGAGAGCAATATGTTACCTGAAGAAAATACGTTATGTTACATAATTAAAGCCCACAAAAAACAAGTTAGTTTCACTTGATATTGAATTAATAGTTAAACACACAAATTATAATTTAATCCGTTAAGAATCCAAGAGCGGTTGATGCTGCTGTGTCAATAAATAAATGTTCTTTTCCATGGTGATTTGCTTTTTAAAACTCCCTACAAATGACTTTTAAAAAGTGATGGTTCAAAATTTCTTCCGATTAATTTTTTAGAAAAAACTTTAAAATAAAATACATTTTTTACGCAAATCTGAGTAAAAATTGTGTCTTGTAATCCAAAAATACAGAGATTGCAAATTGATAGATTGACATGAACAAAATGTTTAAAAATTGCGTAACAATAAAAACAATGAAGATGAAGATATTAGTCGTAACAGTTGACTGTGGAATAATGGTGACCGATAAAATGAGGGAGATAACCTCTTTCTTACCTTGTAAGCAATTCTGACATCACTCGTGCCGATATCTGCGACTGCTCCCATATGCAACTGATTTTCATCCCTTTCTACTGCAATGTACAGAGAAGGATCGTGACCACAATCGCCATTGCTAACGATGGCCTCAGTGTGACCACTATTCCCGTTCTCTATGAACCTCACTTGAACAAAGACCTTCTTTCCCAAATAAGCGTTGGCGAAACGCCACAGCACAAGTCGGGAATTTCCGTTAAATTTTGCCACCCCATTCTGTACGGTAACATTCTCGTTATTGATTCCATTTTTGCTGCCGAAAAAGACACCATCATCTCCGTCGAAGGTGAGATGAATTTCTGGATTGCATGCTGTAAGACAATTATCTTTGTATAATATTCAAATACATACATTTTAAATAGCAATCATTTCTGTAGCTTAAGTAACGAAGCCCATACACGATAATTGGTTATCTGTTTTAGATCTGAAAATGTCTCCAAACATTTGTCACATTCCCCAAACATGCTCTTTCCATAATTAGTGAAACAAATATAAGAAAGTTCGATTATTATACGAATAAAATATACTTTAAAATATTTATAGAATCCCTTATATATGTCGTTTTAAAACAATATCAAGTAGAATAAATCTGTTGAAACTACGTATACAACAATCCTTCGGAGAGACAACCGGAAGTTGCCGCTTCAGAGTAAAAAGAAAAGTCATTTCCAGCTCCAAACAGCCAAGATAGTTTCGGCTAAAGGTGAATTGATGCCAAGTCGCTACACACATTTACAGTATCACGATTTCAACAAATAAACATATTTTAAACAAATAACAAGTCATGAAACATGGAAAAAAGATTAAGCTCTGGTGAGCCGATTTTAGAATTCACCAAGCTATAAAACACTTTCTTACAATTGTCCTTCGGCAGTCAGTCAACCGCAAATGTAAGCCATGACTTTCCAGAGCCTTGCTAGGCGATGCGCGTCTATTTCAAACTAACCCAACCATCGTCATTTACCAGCAAAAGTACCACCATCACTGTCTAAACTCTTATGGCGCACACATGCCTAAGCCACGTGTTGGCTCTCTGACACAAAAGACAAGACAAGCGCGACTTGACCAGTAACCAATCAAATAATCTTATTATAAATTATCCCCCAAGGCCGACTTAAATGCTGCAAAACAATTCTTTCTTCACACAACAAGCGACTTTACAAAGACCTCAGCAGTTGATTCATATGTTAACAGGCATGCAGCGTTGAAACCCGTCTTAACCTTTCTGCACCCAATATGCAACCCGCATACCTTCACCATTCAAAATGAACACAAGAAAACTTTTACCACGGCACGTGCGCAACAACAGAGGACTCTCAACGTGAACTTCCACCAAGTCCACAGCACCAGCAAAAAATGTCGATGTGAAACTCTGCAACTCTATCTCGTCAAAAATCTATTTTGAACTTGCAAGTATTTTGCCAAAAATCAACGCTGCGCATATTCCAGTACAACAAAAAAAACAAGTAAGAAGATTTCCATTAACAGTTACGCAAAACTAAAAACCTCCGAACAATTTCTTCAAAAGAACTTTTCTGTATTTCAATTCAAAGAACATTTCAATTGACTCGCATTACTTTCGTTTATGAGAAGAAATTCCCAACTGTAAAAATATATTTGCTCACGCAAAATGTGTATGAACTCTTTCTATAGTTATCAAAAGATACTATCGCTAATATTTCTTCTATGGCGTCTTCTTGCACCAATAAAACGTGTAATTTATTTGTTTTAACATGTTCTTGATTTTTATTGCTCTTT
Organism: Architeuthis dux; assembly: GCA_006491835.1. NCBI lineage: Eukaryota > Metazoa > Mollusca > Cephalopoda > Oegopsida > Architeuthidae > Architeuthis > Architeuthis dux. The sequence continues at coordinate 2,611,768 of VCCN01004615.1, read as the reverse complement.
TCCTCTTTTGATGTCTCACCGCTCAGCTTACACGTGTTACTAGCAGCCGCTTAATCGAGTGGGCAAAGAAGGCGAGAAGCTTATTACTATCTACATAACTAAAGTGTAGTATCTTTTACTGCAAGAGGCCCCAAAACGTAGTGGATGCTTAAGCTTAAGGATGAATATCTTAAAACAACAATGCTGATCCCCTTTCAGCCGATACCATCGAGCTTAGGCCCGCTGCAAGTTAATTATTCGTCACACTAACCTGTTTTTAGTATTCATCAAATTGCTAAATTAGTGGCATTGTAAAGTTATTGTCATTAATAGTTTTGAATGGAATATGTACAACATGCAATCAAACAGTTACTTACTCACAGAAAAAATTAAATAGTTTTTTTTAAATTTGTCTTTTCTAAAATATAAATTTAAATGTTTGACCAGACACCGGATAAATAAGTAAAGAATAACTGTGTTAACAAAAAATGAAGATATCTAAAACGTTTCTAACATGACATCGGTGCCGTATGACGAGTACGAACTCAAAGAAGTTAAACTTGGTATTAAATATACTAACTAACTAAGTATTAAAAATACTAACTTACTTTTTGTCAAACTGTGATGCCGTCTTAAAAACGCATTGCAAGAACACGTTGAAATGTTGAAGAAAGTTCCAGGGGCACATTTCTGGACTTTCCATCCGTGGCCAGCAATATTCTGTTGAAATACTTTATCATCTCCAGGAACTATTTTCAGAGGACAGATTCCTAGAACGAGGATAAATATAAATATTTTAAAATGCCCGTGATTAGCGGATACATATTAAACAAAAACAACTACATATACTCATATACAACATATATATATTTATGACACTAGACAAAATACTTCATGAAAAGCTTTTTTTCGACTGACACTCATCAGAGGAGAACTGTAAGATGTAATCCAGATTTGAAAAAAAATAACCTTTAGGAGATTTGAAATCACGTCACGACATTGTCGTAAATCATGACGTCTTGGATTGTTCTAAAACGTGATTTTAAATCTCCTAAATGATATATTTTTCTAATCTACATTTTAGCATTAGAAACGGACCTGGTACACTCACTCCCACATATTTACATACATATATGCATATATACGTATATTGCTAATAAATAGGGAGAAACTTTTCTTGACCGAAATGAACTTGCAACACGCCACTCCATTCAGCACTACGAATTGTGCCACAGACATCATGGCCGTCATTTACTGCTCTAACAATTGAACTAAAACAAAATACATCCGAAAATAATGAATGCTGAAATGAAGAACGACATACCCTCAGTTGATATATCTACAATTTAAAATCAGTTTCATTAACCTAAAACCAGTTTTGCGTGAGAGAAAAGAAAAAAGAATCTGAAAGCTCAGAAACTTCTTGGAAGAATATTTCTGGAATTCCTTGTTTCTCCTAAAAATTCTATGATTCGAAATAAAATATCATAAGATGTTTGATAAGTGATTTCTAGACAATACATTCGTCGAAATCGGGCGAATTCCAGAAAATAATATGCAGCTCCGTATAAACTGCATTATTTACTTAAAACATGAAATCATTTCAAAACCATGGGATCCCATCGTGAAATACATAAAGACTGTTGCTTCATTCAACTTAATTCGCCAAGTCAGCGAGAGTTTTGTTGACTCTCGGTATCGTAAGTTTTCTTTCTATTTATACTGACTGCTCTTTGTCCTGATTTGTAATCGTGTTTTGCCCATTGAATGTATTCTAATAAATGCAGTTGAGTCGGTACATATTAGGAATTCCTACTTTAAAAATCGTCTGCTTCGACCATTGGTTCACATCTAACGCATCTGATGTGTTACCTGGTGAAAATTGATTTCTTTCGCAAGATTGTCGGCAGGTGTTATCTTGTACGCAGCCACTGCCTTCGACATAAGTATGTCCCGGTTGGCAGCATCTTCCATAAGATCTTCCACCAATACAAGTCCAATACGCCCGACAGTTATTTTTGTTCTGGTAACCGCGTATCTTTGATATCCGACAACGATCTGCAAACAATAAAGATATTATTAATATGAATTAATAGAATATTACATTTCAGTGTGTTGTACTGAGATTGCAATCAAAAGTAAGGGAGAAATATGAATCTGCGATCTTCATACATTGTTGTGCTAACGTGCTAAATTTAATTCTTTTACAAGCATGCTCTGCTATAAAAGAATACAATATATTTTTTTTTCTACAATAAATGGACTGGGTAAAATCCTGATTTCCTCTTTTTATTAGAAGTATTTAGTGATGTATTTTCCTTCACTGATGTTTTATTGATCATCCTTCAGACTAAAAGTCTTGACATTGTGTATCGCAAAGAGCAAATAGATAAAAATAGAACCATCCTCGAAAATAAACTGGATAACTCCTCAGTGTTTTATGAAATCAAACAAGTCAAACTAAGAGACCCAGGAATAAATCTCTTGACCCACAACATTACAGAATTGTCTACAACAAAATTATTGGCACAATAGTTGACCAATTAAAAGTAAGATATACATCATTAGATGAGCTTAAATTCATAGAGCTTCTAAATTTTAGCAAAGCTAAAGAATATTGCAAAACATCCCCATTGGATGCTTTAAATTCCTTAAAAGCCATTTATGGTAGTTTTTTTTTACATAATTCGTCTTCAGAATGAACTAAATGTTGTATATTCAATGGAAGATTTTATACAGCAAAGTGTATGTAATGTATTGCATTACATTTATACCAATGATCTATGGCAGAACTCTTCAAGCTGTGCAATTTGGTTTTGACAATTCCTTCTACTACTGACCCTGTAGAGTGATCATTTTCTGCATTGAAGAGAATTAAAACCTACCAAAGAAACACAACATGAGAAAAAAAGGATCTCAGGGTTAGCTCTTATGTCTATTGAAAAAGATTTGCTCCAACATCAAATGAAATCAGAAGATTTCTATGAAAATGTAATAAATATATTTGCCCTGAACGATCAAAGAATTGAATTAAATTATAAATTCGGTAAGTGAATATTTTTTTTTATGTCTGTTTTTATTTTAGACGTATTGAACAGCGAACACTATGGCCTTGTTACGAACACAAATGGTTCCTATTAATTAATTAATTAATTTCATAAGTGATTCAGTAGAACCCATGAATACTTACTGCATGCCAAAGATCTCCACACGCCACTGACTGACAATATAATGAATTTAAAATACCATTTGTTTTTCTATTATCGGGTTGGTGCAAAAATAATTGCGGTTTTTCAACATCACCAGCACTCTATCTCAGTTTAGAATAAAAGTTATTAATCGAAATAAGAACCACCAGAATCTACACATTTTTGCCAACTTGAAACAAATCCATTTATTCGGGAAGCATAGAATTCTGGGGTCCTGGAAGTCGTTTTGAGCTACTGCTTGGTTGTTGAAAACCTTCCCTTGCCGTGGACGAAATTCTTCTTCATGTTCATTTTTAGTTGCTTTTTATCACAACTTTGACTCGGACCGTCATTCTACGGCAACGAGTAAACAGCTCAATCGGAAATAAAGAGTTAGCATACGATGAGAATCGAACACCCTCTAGCCAGAGGGAATCCAATAGATGCCTGGCTGCCTTTAACCATTTGTGCTGCGGAGTTAACAGAAGCTGATTTTACACCTTTATAACCGATATTCGACGTCATGTTTGTTTATATTTTGAGACCTAGTAATCTTAATAAAGCGATCTTTGAGTTATTCTTATTATTGGATGAAGTATTGTTACAATACTTCATCCAATTTGTAACAAGTATTGTTACAATACTTCATCCAATTTGTAACAAGTATTGTTACAATACTTCATCCAATAATAAGAATAAATTAAAAACCAGATTTGTATTCTAATAATCCTCCAAACGTGGACATTATAGTCTGAGAATGACGTGAACGAATAACAAAATCAATCATTTAATTTGTTAATTAAATATTGATTACCTACAAACATGCTTTTATAGTTACTTTTATCCTCTATTATATTGTCTATAATTCATTCAGTTTGTATGTACTCGCGTGTATGCGAGTACATGTAAAAGTGTATATGTGTAAGTGTGTGTGTGTGTGTATGTGTGTGTGTGTATGTGTGTGTGTGAAAGGAAGAGACTAAATGAAGGGCAAGAAGTTTATTTGCTTTCTTACCTGTAAGAGGTTCAACCACCTTGACATCTTACCTGTGACACAGTTCACCAATTGAGCAGGCTTACAGGTTAATACCTGCTGATCCCAAAACTGTCCAAGGCCACAATTCCGAGTCACACCTTTAATTGCACTCCCCAAAAAGTAGCACTGGATATACAACTGACAGTCTCCTGGGTGTTCTCGGTAGCCAACACCACTTACCAAGCGGCACTTGTCACAGGCATCTAAAAACACACACACACATATATATAGTTTAATGATAATTATAATGACACTTATTAGTGAGAGCCTATATTTGCCCGGCGTCGGTGTGAACGACTGCTAAACGAGCGGCCCAAATCGTAAATGTGAATAAAGAAACGAACTTCGTGCGGGGATCGAACCCGCGTCCACCTTGGAAGCCACCTAGACGCGGTGCTGTTCTACCGACTGAACTAACGAAGATCAGATGGTAGACAGGAGTCTTTTATCCTACACTTGTTGCCTAAAATCAGAACGTGTGAATGGAGAAGCCAAACAAGGTGTAGCTTACTGAGTTTTTATTGAAAAGATATTGATTCATTATGTCGAATTCAAAAGTGAGCACATACTTTTGTCACAGGAAAAAATTGAACAACATAAGATTTTTGCACCCACTGACCACAAGAATTAGAGGGAACATTGCTACAATGTTAATCCTATCGTTAAGTGATAACATTTAAATCACCCTCTCCAGTATCTTTCAAAAGGTAACTTTTTAAATAATCTATAGTCAGTGGGTGGCATTTATCCTACCGAAAATCATCTCGCCGAAGTCAGTTTTACCGAACGTTGGTTGGTCACTATTTTTCAAAATTTATTATTTACCAAAAACACCGGTTAACTTTTTTTTCTTTCTAAAATTACTGCGATGGGGGTATGTTAACGTTTACAATTTATGAAAACAAAAGCATCTATTGTAAATCTGGTATTTATTTACGATAATATTTAGTACTTATAACATATATCGTGTATAAGATTTATGAAGGGAAAAAAAGGAACCAGACCCATAATCAGTATATAGCATCTTCAGTTTCCATAGGCAATTTTCAGACTTATTTCTTTGAGAAACTTTGACACTGCGCAGCGTATATCATGAACTTGACATTTGGTTACGTGTTTCCAATGATGAGTCTTATCACGCACAAACGCAGTCATACTGTGACGTACACATACATACTGTGACAGACATATACACGTATACACACATGCAGACACTCTTGTTACGTTGCAGCTTATGTGGCTTGCGATAGTATACTCCAGAAAGGATGCTAAAATGTTATAAAAACAGTGAATCATGTTTGTTACTTGTTTATTGAAATTCAAAAATCTGAATTTTGCTTACTTGATGGTAGACTGTAATAGGTGGTATGGTCCATTATTGGCGCATGCGTAGTTATGGTTGTCGGAGTGGCAGTTGTGGTTGTAGTTGTAATTGTAGAGATGGTGGTAGTTGGCGTAATGACTGCAGAAAAGAAGTATTTTTGTATATTATGACATAATTGTATGGCAGGTTCAATTTCAAGATTAATTATTTCGGCTGAGGCCATGATTATTTTCTGCGATATGGTTCGTAAATGCAGAAACAGAAATAACAAGAACATAAAGTTATGATTGTAAAGGAAACTGAAAAGCTGGTTACAAGAGAGACAAGAAGATACAACTAAAGATAGATTAACTAAAAGATGGGGATTAAAAGATGGGGATTAAAAGATGGGGATTAAAGGTGGCTGATGAAGAGTAACTGATTAAGAATATCGAAATACCGATAGAGAGTCATAAAAGGGTGTGATTGTGACGTCAAAGAATATGAATATTAAGTTGAAATGACCTTCTAAACATCAGTGAGTGGTTCCATCTGATGAACATGCCGTCAAGAGGGTCGTAATATTAGTACAAACGAAAGATTCACTAACCCCTCACATTAAACACAAAGACTAATGATGACCAGACAATGTATTTTAAAAGAGCCACGCTAGATTAGATTGTTGAAATTGTCCATTTAAAAACCCAGAAATAAATGATTGTGACATAAATTAATATACACGCAGACTAGTATATTGAATTTTCCACTGACTGAACTGGAACTAAGGATTTTCCCTCCAAAAAATAAATCGCCTTAGACTTATAAGTCGGCAAATAGAGGATATTTTAAAAGCCAGAATCGATCCTATCAAATTTATAAAATAAAAAACAAATTCTATAATACTTTGAAATTAGAACAGATCACTCAATCTAGGCCAGGTGATCAGATTTAGTCATCGTAAAGAAAGAAAGATCAGCCAGACCGTGGATGTCACTATCCTAGCAGACCACAGAATGAAACTGAGAGTGAAATGCTGGATAAATAGTTGGACCTTGCCAGAGAACTAATACAAAAACCATGTAGATAGTTATTGAGATTTTGGAAGAATCTCGAACAGCCTTGCAGAAAGATTGGAAGAATTAGAGATCAGAAGTAGGAGATTTAGTCGCCATCCCAAGGGGACAAATACGATACAAGGTCAGGGGGGGCAAATACGATACTGTGTGATGAAGGCGTCAGGACTATTCCCGACCCTCTTCTTATAGTGCAATGGGGAGGTGCTCTCCCGGAGTTGGAAACCCCTGGACCAGGCTCGCTTCCCTTATTATGCATCCCGACGAGAACACGACTGACGAGATTTGCTATTACTTAATCCCCAGCAGGAACCACCAGATATGACTGGTGGGGAAATTCATACAATAAAAGAAAACATTTCCTCCCAAAAAGAAAGAAATGCTGTATACTAACGTGTGCAAACTTCTCTTGCTAACTCGTACGTTAACTTTTGCAGTTCGCGAAAACTCGCCACTGTCCGGACTGTTCCGTAAGTGGCGATCTCTCGCAATTCATCCATGTCTATGAACCGACCAACACCAACAGCAAATATCGTTATTCCTTCTTGGTGGGCGAGACGTGCCTGGGTCGTGGTCAATGAATAATTCTTTGAGCGTCCATCGGTAATAACGATAGCAACTTTAGGCACTTCAGGCCGAGAATACATAGCGAACATTTGCCTCATACTTAGAATGCCTGTTGCCGTGTTCGTTCCGGACATTTCGTGGGGGAGGTCGCGTATGGCAGTATAAAGGGACGGGCGATCGGCAATAGAACCCAGGTTGACCACTCCGGACAAATTCGAACTATAGATGACAGCTCCGAACATTG
>VCCN01004615.1:2579347-2589762 GCA_006491835.1 Architeuthis dux | reverse complement strand
GAGCAGTAATATAAATGATATTTCTTTATTGATCCACATCGACACGAGTTGTTTCACTAGTGAAACCAGTTGTACAACTCGTTGTGGACCAATAAAGAAATATGATATCCGGAGAGTTACGTTGGCTGGGGACGAGATTTTGTTCATCTTTTTGCAGACGAGGCACAAGTCTTTCGGCAGCACGATGCATCATCAGTTTTTTTTCTATGCTAAAATCATGTGTCACCTCTTTCACGGACATTTCACGGACGGTCAGTTGATGATTTCAACGAATCACAGCATGCACTTTTTCAATGTGATCGTCATCCGTCGACGTGAAAGTTCGTCCAGATTTGGCAGCGTCTTTGGTGGATGTACTTCCATATTTGAAACGTTGGTACCACTCCTGGAATTGCGTACAGCTCAGACAATCCTCCCCATATGCCTGTTGCAACATTAGAAAAGTCTCCAAAAACGTTTTTTCCTAATTTGAAACAGAACTTCACACAAACACGTTGGTCTTCAAGATCCTTCATTGTTCAACTTGCAGAAAAAACGCCAAGCTCACTACACACACCTTCACTCTGGCACGTAATAACTAACGTGGTCTGATGCAGTTTTTTTTATACAAAAGGTCAAGGTCACTGCTACATAACATTTCGACCAGGATCATTTTAAAACGTTTCATTGGCTCGCTGTTTTAAAAGTTCGGTTTCTTTATGGACACACCTCATATACACATTAGAACGAGGGAAATGGTGACAGATATATGAGATTAAATAACTCGGCTTTGGCATCATGACGTTGTTTCTAAAGTATTCTAGGCGTTGCTACATGAAATGACAAGCTCCTGTGGTAATTCGAACCTCGTCCAAAGTGAATAACATGCAAGTTTTCATCAGTGGGGTGTAGACTTTTGCAACCCACTCTATACGTAACATCATATGTAATAAGTAGCCATTTTCAGCATAAACAGCCAATATTCTTTTCATTTTTTCTCTTAGTCTTATTTTTCTTTCCCCGCCTCTTGTCTCCCTACACACACACAAGCGTGCATACAGGCATCTCCTTCTATTTTCACTGTAATAGATATTCTTGCATAATAAGGAATTAAACGAATTTGGATCAGTGGGAGACACAGTTTTATTGCCGAAGTTTTGATTCAATATAAATTATTATTTCCCAGAAATGTTTTATTGCAGTTTCTATTTTTTGTTTGTTACTTTGACTTCTCCGTTTCACAAATAAAACGCACCAGAGATTAGAGATAGATGCATTTTCAGTTTTTTTACTTTCATTCTGCAAATTAAGTTTCACTGTTTTATGCTTTCCAAATATCGTTTTTCTAAACGCGATTTATGCGATAATAATAGGTTCGTCAAGATTTTGAAAGGGAGATAACTTCAGTAGAGACGATTATTTAAGCTGCTGCTGCGGTTATTACGGAACATGTTGTTATTAGGGAACAAATGTAAGCAGAAACCTTGACCATTTAAAACTGTATGTTATTAAATTTAACAACAAAGGATATAATTTAGGGTTAGGGTTAGTGTTGGGGTTGCAATTAATAACAAAATGTTTCATATTTGTAACACTAAAATGAATATATGTCATTTCTAACAGTATTTCTCCACACGAACTCGTGTAAATAAGAAGTAAACAGTCTCTTATTTGTTCCAGATTGTCTGCGTAATTAATGGCTGTGCATTTTCGCCTGCGATGAACAAGAGCTTTTGCACGCGACCCACTTTTTCACAGAAGTGATGACGGCATCGGCGTCAGGAAAATGTTGTCCGCATAGTCCATCTTTCATCGGCACGAACAGATGAAAGTCGGAAGGTGCCAAATCTGGACTCTACGGTCTGACTCTGGAAATTTGAGCCTTCAGCTTAGTCAGCGTCGCGATGTAACGGTCAGAGTTGATGGTTTGTCCGGGTTCCAGGAAATCCAGGAGGATCATGTCTTTCCTTTCCCAAAAGACTACAATCACTTTGCACATTGATGGCTGCGAACTTTTTCTTGGGGAATTCGCATGGCGCCCCTCCATGGACTTTCGTTTTGATTCCGGCTCGTAGTGGTGACACCACGTCTCATCACGGTCCAGGTGACCGTTACCTTCAGCCTCGTAGTCGTTCAGCAGGTCCTGACAGACTTGCATTCGGTGGTCTTTCTGTTCTTCTGTGAGCATCCGTGGGGCCCACCTTTGCGATATCCCAACGTTGCCAACATCGTTTCCTACGCGTTGAAGCCGACATTCAGCTCCGTACGCAGTTCCCTGGTCATAATCCGCCGGATGAGCTGATCGAGGTGCTCTTTATTTCGTGGGTTGACGCTGTGCAAGGCCACCCGAAACGTAGCTTGTCACTCACATCGCTGTCGCCACTGCCGAAACGCCCAAACGTTCAGCAAGCGTCAATGAATGGTGCATTTTTTTCCGCATGGAGGAATTCAATGACATACCTCTGCTTCGTAGGAACTTTCATGTCAGACGCCATCTTGCCAGACTGCCGTTCAGCTGCTATCTGAAACAAAGCAAAAAAGAATGATGGGTTATTGGCTGGAAGGTTCAACCTCTACTGTCATACCACCAACATCTGCCTCTGACGTCGTGGGCCAACATAATAAAATAGGAGACATCACTTTCGGAGTGACCCTCGTATCTATATTAACTATAATAACATGCAAATGAAACTACTAATATATTTGTTACTATTATTATTGATACCTTTTGCTACCTGTCTATTCCTGTGTGGGGAGGGAGAAGTGACAGGATGAGAGATATGAGGAGGATTTAAATGTTATTCTTGTAAGATATTATGCTTTGGTCTTCTTTACCCAAACATCAAAGGGTATAATAAAACTCGTGAACATGTTAAAACAAATCAATCAAAAAGTTTTATTGGTGTGAGAAAACACAAGAAGAAATGAATAATAATCAGAAAGCGTCACGATCATAAGTAAAGACCGAATAATATATTGGATGCTATTACTCGCTCTTTATGAATGACTTGGCTCCGCGAACGGTGACTGGGACGGGTTTTCCATGTCTTATTCAGGTCCTAGGTCGGCGGGGCCTGAACGCGAAAAATCCGTAGTCTGCGCAATGGAGTTTTAAGGTGAAGTGCAACGTGCGCGCGGCCGACCCCACCCTTTAAACCTTGGCTTTGCACCCTATGGTCCACCGTAGTGGCGCGAATAGCAGCAAGACTCCAAGGTCGTAGGTTTGACAGGAGTTTCCTTCTCCTGGCAGATGCGAGTTAGCTGAGGGGGTCTGCCGCCCCTTTGCCGGAGAGTTCCGACAGTAAAGTTGACCCGTGATTAAACCACAGGACGTGAATATTCCGTAGTTAACCCATGGTAGGATTTATTAAACGAAACCTTTATTCACTCTAATGATTACACATACACCACAAATTCAGACAGTAGGGGAAATGAAACTAAACAGTACTCACCCACAACAAAGCGGCGATACAATATTCGCTACTTCAAGCAGCGAAACTCTCAACACTACTCACCCCAGCAAAGCGGCGACACAGTTATTAAACTCTTCACTTTCAACTGCCCAAGTACCGACATCAACAGGACTCCAAGCCAACTTTAGTGAGAACTCGCCCATTCAATTAGGAACTTCTTCACTATCGTACTCTTCTTCATTTCAGAACACTATGCAACAAATAATAATACATTTTTAATTATTATTGTTATCATAATAAGTACTCCTTAACTCTGTTGGCTCGAGTAGCGATTAACTATAACACTGTTTTATCTTACAGTTATTAGTATGTCCTTGTCTAACTAAACGTATGTTTTTGCCGTGATGTTTATTTGTCATTAAATGTTGATACATCTGTTTGTTGACCTATCCATTCCTCTGTCTTTATTCCTGACGATCTGTCAGACATATTTACTTTCTTTGTTTAATTTTATCTTCCACGCGTGGTTTCGCTACTTGTAAAATCCAAGATGGCAACTCCACCTCCTTTGTTTATCCTCATCATCTTCATGACGCCATGGACATTCAGCGCCCTTGCCAGGGAATATTATTACACACACGTGGGATCCAGATATTTCCTGACAACCACAACATTTAAGCATTCTTTTAATACAAAGTAGGGTCAAAAATCCTATAAAACTATTCATGCCTTCTGACAGATGAAAAGATGATGATGTATTCGAATGAAATCCTAAAAAGCATTGTGAAATTTTGGAACTTTTGTTATCTTTAACTCTGACCAAAATAGTTTAGAAAGAAGAGAGGTAAAAAGAGTTTAGAAACAATAGATGACACTTAAATATTGGAAGACAACCAAAAAAAGGCGGAGGAACAGAAAAGAAAGGCAAAGCATGGCTGCTGCGGGGTCAAACTCCACTCCTCTGTTTATTCCAACTGAAGATGATTACTGCCAATTTTGTATTGTATATATAAAAATAAATTCGTAAATACATAAGACTTGTCAGTTGGGATTAGTTGGGATCAGTTGGTAAGAGAGTCGCCTAGCAATCACTTGATAGTGATTTCAAATCACGCTAGGGAAATGTTAATTTTATATATCTGTATGGTTCAACGTGGCTAGTTAGACAAGCAGTGAAGAGTTTACTCCCCTAAATTTGGTGAGGATTGTTCTTGTTCTTGTTACGGGGGGGGGGACAAAGTCAACTCCTACTTGGAGTGGAGTTTGACAAAAATAAAACTGACCAATATCATTTTAGTCTAAAAACAAAACAAAAAAACAGTCTTATTTAGTTTTTTTCAATCAAGTCAGATAATCTTGCAGGGAAGTCGAGGAAAAATGAACAATAAACCGTCAGTATTTAACCGACAAATGTAACTGAATGTCAAGAATTGTTTTAATGTCTTTGTGAACAAATCTCTTTTTAAACAATTCAAAAATGTGTGTGTATATGTACACGTATATATGTACATGTATATGTATGTGAAAATGTCTCCATCTGAGGCTTCTTTAAATTTTGAATAGTCGTTTTGGATTTATTAAGAAATGTATACGTTTTAAGCGGAACAGCCACATATAATTCAAAACAAATCCTGATTGTTTTAATGTCTTTGTGAACAAGATTTTAAACAATTCAATTTATATTGACAACAAAAAGGAAGAGATACAACGACGGGAACGAAAGCGAAAAAGTAGAAACAAGAAACTTGCAGACAAATTAAGTGAATTGTCGTTCCATGTTATTGGTTTGATGGTTGTTATAAAGATTGACTTCAGATGAAGAAGTGCCGTTAGATTTTGTTTGTAGTGTTACTTCATCAAGACAACCCAAGCACGAAATCCTTTTAGACAGCGGGTGTGACTCGAACAAGAAAACAAGATTAATAAGCTGTCAAAAAACGTCCTCCTCAGAAGTAAATAAAAAAACCATACTTTTTTTCTGAAAATGTATTTATTTATTGCTTCAATCTTATTTACAATATTTTTATTAATATATTGCGGTTCAAATAACTTGTCAAAGTAATGTGTATTCCGGTGTTTGCATAAATGGGTAGGTTTAATCAGGATGAAGATGAATGTCATGAAGTGAGTTCGAAAGGAAACCATTACACTTCACTAACCTTACATAAAATTGGGTTTAAAACATAAAATCAAACCAAAATGAATGTGTTGTTTGTTGACAGAGGCGGCGGGAGGAAAACCCCGCATCTGCGGGGCGCATATATATCTGAGGAACCTTGAAAAATCTAAAAGAATCCTTAAAACATTTGCAGGGGGCGCTGTCGGATCTAACGCCGTCACCGTTATTGAAACATTAAAACCATTTCGATGATTTTATTTGGTGGAATCAATAAAAAGAATATGAATTAAAGAACGGTTTTTTATATACAAGGGTTTCGTAGATTGTGTAAGCGGCTTCCACTTACACAATCTACGAAACCCTTGTATATAAAACTAAAAGTAAAAAATTACTTTGAAATCAAGATTTCCCTTATAAGCCTCACCAAAACAGCAAGAAGAAATCTCAGGATTTCATAAAAGTCTCATATTTGGTACCTTTATGTCCTGTGTCTTGAAAATGAGCCAACTTCCTTTACAATATCGTAAACTAGGTTATGACCTAAGAGTATCTCAGATTTCACATGTCAATGTGTAGTAATGAATGTTATCAACACGAGAGAGTGGGCGGAACCCAAGTCCGCTATTCAACTCTTTGGAAAGATCTACAACTGCGGAATAATAACTATTCAAGCTGTTAATTATACAAACATGTTCACATTATTATTTCGTAAGGTTTCAGCCTATGGAAGATTGTTCTATCTGATACCGTGCCATATTTCCGTCAATGTTCGTGAGCATGATATTCATTGCTCAAAATGCCCTGATAAGAAAATGCTGACTTTATCTATAGTAAAACCAGACGACACAGCCATAAACTACATATTCAGACCTCCACTGGTGCTAAAAAGAATTCTTCTCGGTAAGAGTAGCAAACTCGTGGAAGTGGAAAGACGGTCACATCCGAGAATATCAATATTTTTGTAAAAAATAATCTTAATTCTGATATCGGCCATATCAATTTAATTACCAATTTTCTTATTAGTTTAATCCCACCCCAAACTGAAGCTGGCTTAATGACGCAATTAACTGCTGACAAAAAGACTATTTCAAGTACAAAAAAGCTCCATGCATCTCAAAGAAGAAATCTCGTGTTAAAGGGAAAATAAAGTTTTTAAATACTACGTAGGTTAGAAGAACAGTGTCCTCAATTTATAACAGTTGCACATCACATTAACCCGAGTGGGCGACGGAGCAGCAGTAGGAATAGCAGAAAAGGGGGAAAACTGACATGGGCCATCTGTTAATTTTGATGACATTTATTCAGTAATGTATTTAAATGAATTGAAAATGTAATTTGTATTGAAGAAAATAAAAAGTATACACTTTGTTTTAATAAAGGTGTCAGGTTGCACCAGGACACATACCAATTAATTTTAAATACATTTTATAGTTTTGAGAAGGGTCATTACAGGCCGCCCCCTCAAAGTCAGACTTGAGGAGCACAGAAAAGCCATAATCACGGGCGAGATAGAAAAATCTGTAATGGCTGACCATATCTGGAGAGAGAAAGGCGACCACTTTCCTCTCTGGTAGGAAATCCAAATTATTGACAGAGAACGCTGTTGGAAACAGAAAAATCATAGAGGCAGCACATATCAACATGTCGACTGAATGCATTAGTCAGACAAGTGCTCAACAAACCCAAACCCGACAAGACAAGGACAAAGAAACACCCGAATCCTACGTTATAAGGGTTACCTCCTTTGAAATTCAAAACTTCTGTTTACCCCATCCCATTCGGATATTTCACATGAAGAAGGCTGAAGAATGGATCGGCCGTAACGTCGTATTAACAACACAAACAAGAAGAAGGAGTTCATTTTACATTTCTATTTAAAATCAAAACACAAAAATAGTTTTACAGCTCATAAATGTATATTGTATTTAAAATCAGAACATAATAAAATCGTGTGTTATTTAATTGTTTTACATATTTTTTAAAAATTAATGAGATTCGACTTTTATCAGACAACGAAACTAATGGGCTAAAAGAAGTGATGAAAAGGCGCCAATCTTGTAGAATGTGCTGGGGGGGGGACCGCTCCCATGCACCCCCCCCCCCCCAGCACTGGTTGCACTATAACTTCTTTAGTTATACATAAATAAGATTAGGAGGGTGATGATGACGATGTAAATAATGATGAAGGTGGGAAGGAACATGATGGTTGGTCATAAAAGTATTCTTTGTAAATTATTATCAGTTCTATTGACGTAATCTTACAAGTCCAATAAACAAGTATTACAACAAAGAAGAACTAGTTTACGGAAGCAAATGTAGTTCAGTCATATTCTGATTGGCCCATCCCGACGAACTATACAGACCTGACCCATGTGACCTCTAGTGTACTAATTCCTGGCGAATACTCAACAGGAAATTTCCAGCCTCGGGATGTACATTCAGTGCATTAAGGGCTGTCAACTTGCTTACCAAAACTGGGCGCCTTGTCGTTAGTAAACTGGTCTCGCAGATCATTACTAATGGGTAGTGAGTTCGATCCTCACTGGTCTATCGTCTTTTAGTCCGCTCGGATGGTGTAATGGTTAGCACGTCTTCCTCACACGCAAAAGGTCCCGGGTTTGATTCCATGTATGAGTGAAGAGTGTGGAAATCTCTTCATTAGGACAAATGTCCCTGTGCACTCAGCAGTTAATTGAGTACACTTTAAGCTGTGTGATTAGGGTGGAAAAGAATGAAAAAAGTAATGCGCCTAGATCAGAATACTTCTACGAGCATACTTCACCCAAAAATTGTTGGGCGGAATCCATACCTTTCTTTGCTTTGTGTTATTTGTTAGTTGTGTTCTGGTTAAAACGCTACTTGTTTGACCCGTGTAAGTCCTGGTAGAAAATAAGGAGAGACGGAGAAACACTTCTGATTAAATGGTTGCCGATAAAATCAAGTGCCGACTTCCACTACCAGAACGAGGCTCTCGGTTAGTAACTTTACAACTACTGAGTTACTTCCCTTTATTTACATTTAAAACGGACAAATGAATACATGGACATTTATGGACATTACAACTGGGTTCCCAATGCTGGTGGCCTTGTGCCAAAACTAAGCTAAGCTTAGTAAATAACTTGCTTACCCAAATTAGGTGCCTTTTCCAGACCTGCCAAGGTCAGTAAAATAAAAAGCGGGAGATACTATTCGTCCATACGAAGTACGCGAGTAAATCAGCTGGGCATCTGGGGTGCTGTGAACCCCCCCAGGTTGTTTTGATTTTTGGCCCTTGTAAACGCTTGGGAATAGCATTTTCAGCACTAAATGTTGATACAAAACATACATTGAAAGAATACTCTACTTGTTGAAAACATTGTGTGGGGAAACGAAGGAGGTCCGGGTTGGTAGGCTATGTACGTTGGTACTGGTGTGTTGGGATGTAAGATGAAGAGACTGGGTGGATGTTGAATGTGGCCTTTCTAGGTAGCCCTTAAAAGGGCTGGTGCATATTATTGTTGAAAGTAGAGTTTTGTTGTTTGGACCTAAAAAGGGCCTGTGTGCATATTAGACGGGTGTAGAACGAAAAGACTTTGTCCTAAGAAGGACTGTTTGTATCGAACATGCAGACATGGAGAAACAAGGTAAATTTGGTGGTTACACATGAAATGTTCATTTAATAACGAAAGGGGGATAAAGGAGACATGTCGAATAAAAATGGGGAGAAAGCATGTGGGGTTAAAAGATCGTGGAGAGAGAAGAGTTAGGTTTACTTAGAATGAGAAGGTAGTTAAGTAGTGGTAAAGAAGATGTGAGCCCTAGGGAGACTGGCGAAGGGAGACTGGCTGAGTGGTTGGTCACGAAGCGAGTGGAGGTTTCAGAACGTGTTGGTCGTTTGAGGCGAGAGATGTGATTGATCTTCGCCGCGCGGTTGACAGAACGACGCTTGTACTCAGCGCGTGTGACCAACACACTACAGTAGTATTGCGGAGAAAGATTAGTGGAAAGAAACGGTGGACTAAGGGTTTATCCTAGAAGGTAGCCAAGCCATCAGTTGAGGCGAAGTGTAGGCAGAGATGTGTGGGATGCCGGAGAGATGTTTGGCTGAGGCGACTAAGAGAGAGAAAGTAAGCTGTAGGAACAAAGATTTTACGTGAAAGATACAGACCATGAAGTGAAGGGGTAAAGTTAAGGATTTTAGCCTGTTATTTATAGTAGCCATCATCATCAGCAGCAGCTGGGCTGTGACGTCGGCCAACAAGTAGAAAGCCTAAGTTACGTATTTCATGTGATGGAGCCATTCTGGACCGATCGGCCGTAACAATTGTATTTTACAACAATGTTGAATATTACAGCATCCAGGGAGGGGACACGCAGGCCAAGTGGGAACATTTCAAGTAGTTCACAACATTGAAATATGGGGGGAGTGGGTGACAAGCTATCTTGAAATTTTTTCTCAAACGAAAACGCGGGAGAAAACAAGTTTCAACAAAAATCGCGGGGGAGAGTGGGAGACAAAGAATATTGCGGGAGTCTTCGCAAAATAAGGGAGACTTGACAGGTCTACTTGTCGTGGGGTAATGGTTAGCAAGCTGGTCTTGATCCTCACTGGGTGTCCCATATACTATACGCTTAGTAAATAATGACTTGCTTACCTAAACTGACCAGTTTTTAGAAACAGACAACTTAAAATATTGTAGTGTGTCAACGATAATTTCATTAAGTTTAAGGTACGTTATTTTTTCATAGGTGTTGGTCACGGAAGATATGTGTCACGGCGCGAATGCTTTAACACACACACACACATCTGTCGTGGTACATCGAGTGGTAAGGTCACACAACAAAAACACCCGTGACGGGAATGAGGAATTAACCGTGGGAAATATAATGCAAGCGTACAAATGGGACAACACGGAAAAACAATT
>VCCN01004615.1:2541723-2572612 GCA_006491835.1 Architeuthis dux | reverse complement strand
CGGATTTTACACCTGAAGAAGGCCGAAGAAAAGATCGGCCGAGACGTCGTGTTTATAACATAAATAACAAGAAGCAGTTCAATCGTCCGAAGAAACATTTGAATATTAATGACCCTTCTCAAAACTATATAAAATACCTATAAATTAATTTTGAATTCCTCCTGTCTGAAAACCATGATTTAGTCTTTTAAAAAACTCAGATATGTCAATTAGGAGACGAGATATGAAATTCTGGGTTTTTTGTGTACGCTGGCGGCCATATTGTTTTATGGAAATGAGGTAGTTTGTCCCAACTTTTTTCTTGGGAACATCTTTGGTACCCTACTTATAGGATCATGGGAGTGGTGTGCACGGTAGGCCCTGCTGGTCCCCGGACTAGTATGTTTCCAGTAAATCTGCCCTTATTCGTCGGTAGTGACTGTATTGGTCCTGATAGAGCTTTCACTTGATTTGAAATCAAACGTTTTACTTTTGAGGTAAGGAGCCTTATTAGCTGGGCAGTTAAAATGGAACCTCACACACCTAAACCTACTGTTCTCTTTTTTACCGTTTAGACAAAGCATCAAATGCGATGGATTGTTTTATAGTTGATATTTATATCCTGCAGATATAGAATATTTAATGAAAGGAGACGGCCTCTTACTTTGCTTTGAAATCGGAGTTTTGGAACGATTACGGACGACCCAGCAAAAGACCTGGCAAATCCCACGCCCTATCACAGAGTTCTATCTACAAGTTTAGAGAACCAGTCTTTATGTTACAAAATCTGAAATATCAAACGTTTTCGAGGTTCCTTGGTGTAGGCTATTTAAGCAGTGAAATATGGACACACGGTGTGTTTGTCCGTATTGCACTACGTCACATTTGTATTGTGGTTCACCAAACACAACATCTGTCAGAATAATTGGAGCAGCCATTTCTTCTTTTTCACGCGTCTTGTTTCAGCCAGATGACGTCATCAAAACATTTCCTCTCAGAAACAAAATATTCGTAATTCAACCGATGATTTTTTTAATTTTTTTGTTCTGTCCCCCTCCCTCTCCCTCTGTATCTATCTTTTCCTAACAGACCCCCCCACCCACATTTATAGGACTGCTTTGTCCAATATCATTGTCACGAATAAGTAACTATTTCCGCTCAAAGAAATGTCTGCCCCAAAGCAAAAACAACACCAGAGAATAATTTATAGTAATTGCATTGTTGGACGAAAAACATTTCTTGTTTTTAATTTCTATAATGATTCGTTTGTCCACTTAAAATCGTTCTTTTAATGGCCTCTAATAAAATACGGTATTTGAAATTCGGTTTGCGAGGACATATTTTCAGTGCTTTATGCCCGTCAGTTTATGATAGAGATCACTAAAAAAGAAAAGGCTATACCTAAGTTAACGATTGCGGGGTATAATGAAATAAAAACGGGTACATAATCCAAAAGGGAAAAGAATGAAGCAATGAGCCTTGAAGGAAGAAACAAGACAGCGAGGAATTAATTGAGCCGATTTGAATTTCGAATAAGCAAATGAAAAAACAAAGAATAAGAAATATTTCTCCACGTTAACAAAACAATAATGAACTATGCCGGGATTATTTTTTAAATTTAAAGTTTAAAACTCATAAAAATATTTTTGTAAACTTGAATGGTGTCTGAAGTAGTAGTAGTAGTAGTAGTAGTAGTAGTAGTAGTAGTAGTAGTAGTAGTAGTAGTAGTTTTGTTGTTGTTGTTGCTGCTGCTGATGATGATGATGATTTTGGTAACAGTAACAGTAACCCTTATAGCACCTGGCCCGGGTGTTTCTGTGTCTTTGTCTTGTCGGGTTTAGGTCTGTTGAGAAGTGGAAGCCACATCGGGTTGAAATCCGCACTAAATAATGCATTTAGTCGACACCCCTTTAGTTACCCCCTTTAAAAATAATTTCTGTTTACCCCCATCACACTTGGGTTTTACACCTAAAGAAGGCCGAAGAATGGATCGGCCAAAACGTCGTGTTTACAACACAAACAACAAGAAATAGTTCAATCGTTAGAAGAACCATTTGAATATTAATGACCCTTCTCAAAACTATAGAAAAGCACTCCTAATTGTCACTCGGGGTTAACAATGGTCGTATTTCCTTTTCCCCCAGCTATCTAGTGTGGACCTTAAGGGCACTATCAGTTAAGTTCACTTAACCTGCTGACAAGTTACCACCCTTTATTCTTGGTCCCCACTTCTGTGGGGTCTGACGGAACACGGCCTTCCAGATCATCACTCCGGATTAGCCTTGCATGGATGTTTGATTTACTTTTAATTTAAAAGAAAAAAGGTTGAAATATATAGACAAATCCTGATTCAATAAGATGCTGGGGGTCCAAGAAGGGACATTGTGTTATGAATGAATCGACGAACTACTTTGGTAAGGCCAACTGTTTTGACTGCAAGGAATTGGTGTTTTTCAGACATGAAAACAGGCTTGTTGGTCCCCCGGGTAATTTCCTGGTAACATGATTAACCAATCCAACCCTATCGCACCAAACTCAGTTCTCAAATCCCTGAACAATACCCCTACGTTCGAGCCTTAAACAAAGTTGTCCAAAAGGCGTTAGCGTTAACATCTCTACCGAGTTATTGATCAAACAAACGGATCGATCCAGCATAGCAGCAATTCACTGGTCAGATGTCTGTCCTCATAAGTAGTAGTAGTAGTAGTAGTAGTAGTAGTAGTAGTAGTAGTAGTAGCAGTAGTCCGAAATAAATTTGACCAGAAAAAAAAGTCGGGTTAATGCCAAACTTCAGTTGATACAGTTTACAGTTTCTACCATTTCAGTTTACTATTTTTCTCACGACTTTTATTCCCAATTCCACCGCAACAGGCTTCAAACCACACAACCGTCTGCTGTCCTTAACAAAAACTAACTGACTACGCCTTTTTCATTCTTCCGGTCAGAAAAAGGCTCCCTGGGATAGCCCTAATAGCCCTTCTTCTGGCTATCTAGTGTGAACCTATCAGTTAAGTCCACTTGACCTGCTGACAAATTTTCCCCAGCACATTTCTCTTCGATACCGTGACCAGCATAACTCTTTCTGTCATTTGCTTTTTCCTACACTGATTTCACGCGCCTTGATAGCAATATATTTTGGTTCAACTATAACCATATATTTCGGTTCAGCTATAACTGACTCAAGACAAACACTATCAGTTCATAAAAACAACAAATGATAGAATGACCAACGTAACGTCACCTAATTTTACTTCTAAACTCCCTTCACAATTTACATGGCTAACTTCCAGTAACTACTCACTAGCTTAAGATCGATCCTAATTAAATATTCCATGTTTTCTTTTGCAGCTTAAAACTTATGTACTCGATTGATATATGTGCTGTTTATTAAATATCATGTTAATGTGTATGTCTATAAATATCTGCATTTGACTTTATCATTATTCTTTTCTCTATTGTATGGACTGTTTTCCCTTGTTGAACTTTATTTAAGACACTGTCATCGTGTCTTTTTACGTTATTTGAAATGGCCAGATTTAGGCAGGCCGTTTGAAATAATCAAGATGTCGATTGTGTCTTCTTATTCTTCAAATCTCTCCGTGACGTCCTAACCCTTCCAGCCAATCGGAGACCTTCCTTCACACCACGTGTGGAACACTTTACCTCCGTAGCGGCATTTCATCCTTTCCTCCTTTTTCTACAAAGGACTGCTAGACTTTAATACCATTAGTTACTACTGTATTATTACATTGGCTACTTTTAATTGTAATACATTCCTACATACACATACCCCCCCCCATTACATTATTCAAATTAATCTTACACAATATTCTAAGCAATACGTGATCTTTGTCACCTGATATCAGGGTTGCCAGGTATGTCCGATTTTAGACATCTTGTCCGTTTTTCGCCCTGTATGTTCAATTAAAAATGTTAAGAATCTGACATCCAAAATTGTCCGAATTAAGTCAGCGTTGCCAACTTTGATATTTTATATCTAAATTTAGATTTTTGTTTTGTTTTTAGATATCGGAGATAGTTCTAGCCTATTTTAGCTATTTATTTTCATTATTGTTATAATAATCTAGCTACTTTTAGCCATCAATTCTGTCTGTCCAACTGTGACCGATTTGGAGCTGGGTTGGCCAATTTTGTCAATTTTTGGAACACTCGTATCCGATTTTGAGAAAGCTAATCTGTCAACGCTGCCTGATATCATTTCCTTCTTTTCCAATTCTGGAGACAAACATATTAATGTTTAGCCTATTTTGTTAATTCTTTCTAATCCTTTTTGGCCTCGCAATAATCGCTAAGTATCTTAGCCCATTAATCAACTGTCAACTTCACTATTTGTTTATTACTCAACTAACTTGGTTCTCCGTCTAGACCGATATTTTTCTTGTTCAATTAATTCAATAATTGTGATCTTTATTCATTCCGAGGCTGGGAGATATATCTTACACTGAAAGATTAAAACAACTTAATCTAGAAACCCTTGAATACAGAAGAAAACGTGCTGACCTACTAGAGGTCTATAGAATCCGGAACAATATACATAGATTCGATACTGAATTGCTCAAAATGCCCTTATAAGAAAATGCTGACTTCATCTATTTGCAGTAAAACCAGAGGACACAGCCATAAACTACAAATTCAGACCTCCACTGGTGTTAGAAAAAATTTCCTCTCGGCAAGAGTAGCAAACGCATGGAACAGCCTAAGTGAAAAGACGGTCACATCCGAGAATATCAATATTTTTTTAAATAATCTTTATTCTGATATCGGACATACCAAATTTAACTAACAATTTACTTATTAGTTTAAACCCAGCCCAACTACATTGAAGCTGGCTTAATGACGCAATTAACTGCTGTCAAAAAGCCTATTTCAAGTATATTCAAATATATATCAACCCCTATTATAGGCACTCTTTACTGGTTTATAAAATGTCTTCTTCTCAATTCGTTTTCCTAACAATTTTACTTCCCTAGCACTTGTTGACCTGACCCTTAAGTGTTGCATTCGATTAAAGGATTCGTAGAGGCCCATTCGTTATATTGCTGTCTGTATGCAACACGCTGTACGAAGAGGTCATCTCTTGTCAGGGTTAAGATTGTAGTGGAATGTTCTACTAACCTTATTCAAAGTTGTTTTTCTCCCCACGAACAAAATGACTTTTATCTCAGTCCAGCGCTTATAGTTATTTATCAAGTCTTGCTCTGTCTGGCACAATGCCTCAAGTTACTTAGAGTAAATGGTGTTCCTGGGCGGTCACTCATCTGGGTTACGGCACTTTCGTAGCCGGCATTTTAATCGGGCGAAGAAATAGCTATTTTCTAGCCACTTTTTATAGCCGAAATGAAACGAAACGATAGAAAAACGGTAAATATTTCTTCATCATCATCACGCTATATTTCATTATTTATCCTTGTTATAATATTTTTATATAAGTTTCAGTGTGACCAATCTATAAAAAGAATAACAAATATACATTTTAAACAATTTCTAGTTTGCTATTAGCGACACCAGATGATTATCGTTTCGTTTCATTTCGGCTATAAAAAGTGGCTAGGAAATAGCTATTTCTACGCACGATTAAAATGCCAGCTACGAAAGTGACGTAACCCCCGTCGCTGAGGCATAAGCATCCAAGATCAATGAGGGGCTGTTCCAAGAGAGGGGGGAGCTGCATAAAGGGTTGGGTCGCGAGAATTGATTAAACCAGTAGTATCAGTTAACATGATGTTGCGGTGTTGTTTTTTTATGATTGCCATTGACATAATATATCACCAGAAAAAACAATCACACGCTCTTGGTGACCTCGGAGCACTAGGCAAACGCTCAGTTTTCGCTTATTCGTCTGGTCGGCTCTGCCCATCTAAATACTGATCAGGGTCATCACTATCGGTGAGAAAAGGCCTTCAACAAAATCCTGAGCTAATTGGACATGGATCCGCTCCAAATACGGAAGAAATGATTATATTTTGAAGCGGAACCATGTCACGTGCTTCGGTTTAAAACAAGGGTTTAAAACATTTAAGACAAGTTTTTCTTACGAATCTTTAAAACAAGGGTTTAAAACAAGGTTTTAAAACAAGTTTTTCTTACGAATCTTTTGATACTACAAAAAAAAAAAACCTTGGAAAAACTTGTCTTGGTTAAAAAAAAAAATGAACAAGTAATGGACATTTTAAGGATTTGGCGACCATCAATGATACCTTTCCAGTGGTCAGACTGTGGTAGCCTTTTAGTATGTTATTGAGCAGACCTGATACCACAAGAAACCATTGAGAAACCTTTTGTAGCAATTTGGGGGGGGGGGTAGATATCATTACTATGACATATTTCTGCAATTAAAGTATATAATATATAAGTAATCTATTACCTATTGAATGTATCTATATAAACTATAGTAACATACAAAGGCAAACAAATACATCTGTTATTATTATTGATAACTTTTTCTATCTAATACTATAAAGACGACGAGTTTCTTTGTTTCTAAGTAACTTTATGTGTTATAGACTTCCAAACGTTTGCACCCTACGGGCTGCAAATCTGTGTACAAGTAAAGGAAAGAAAGTATTATGAATGCTGGGTGCATTTGGCTTTGTATACCTTGTAATATATTGAGGTGGAGGATGTATATGATGTATCAAGAATGACATTGACAAAGAAGCCAAGTGAATTTTCGGTTTCTGATTTGATTTGAGTCCATCTTACAGCAGTCATCGATAGCAGCCAAACACGTCTCTCTAGAATCCAGGAAATGATATACCTGTTTTTTTTAACTCTTCCATCTCTCACAAAAATCAATAAAATCTTTGTCAACCATCCGCAGGTCCTTCCTTATGGCAATCTTTTGATATTTGTTAATCATTTTGCCGTCTCAAAGAAAGAAATTTTGGTAGAGACGCAACTGAACTATGCATTTCTAAAAATGAAAAAAAGAGTCGAAAAATATTTTGTGTGCTCTGCTAGTCATAAAACAATAGAATCTCAGCCGGCTCTGCTACAAACAAGTAGTTTAATTTATATAAATTATTTAATTTATTACTATTTACTACAACTGTACAAATGTAATGGTGGATTGATGGTCATGTCCATCACTGACACTGATGCTCGTGTAAAGGCCTAATATCCTATAACAGCATTTCACTGCGAATCCCCACCCCCCATTACTCTGGGTATTCCGTAATGTCTATGATAGTTACTTGGATACGATACAACAGGTATTTTGAGGGATCCCCACTTTAAAAAAATCGATTATGCAACATAGGCTTTGTTTAAAGTGAATACTAAAGTGCAAACTGTTCAGCATTGGTTCAATAGCTTTTAGGCCTGGAATTGTGGGGCTAAAATTCAGCTTGTTTCTCACGGTATCTGATGTCGCTAATCTATGAAACTTAATGAAGATGTTGGTCATGTATCAAGCAGTAAAAGTAAATAATTTAACTATGTATTTTTAATTTTTGGAAATGGATGCAAAAGAAAGCTTTAATAATATACATTTAGATCTGTAAATACATAGTTTTAACTAAATAAATACAGCAGCAAAAATAGTTACTATTGAAAAAAAAAAAAATGACTGAAAAGTTTTTATTTTTATTTTTATGTAGCAGAGTAAAGAAAGTAAAACAACAAAAAAGAATATCGCCCCTGGTAGAGAATTTAGTCAGCAGGTACGAAGGCACTTTGACAAATCAAAGCAACTCACAGAAGAACATTCTGATGAGAAAATGGACCAATTCTTGTCAGAGCTGAAACCCTGATTAAGAGAGCATTAGATGCTTATTTCAGGGACCACAATAAGATGAAAAGTGGCATTTTAGTGAGGACATAACAACACACACATCTGATAGCAAAGTGATGAGAAGGATGAAGAATGAGAGATCTAAACTATCTTTTATGGATGAATAAACATTGAATGCAAAAAGTCTCATTTAGTTTTTTATTGGTCGATTGATTCGAAATTTCAGTTAAAAACAATGCGCAAAATCTGTGCCATTAACAAAATTTTAGCATAAGTGTTTGAGAGGCACAGTTGGTCAGAATTCTGCGTTACAAGGCACAAAATCACTTTATCACATCGTTTGAGTGTCAAAAAAATGATAACATAATATATTACTGAATTTTATATTTGAGATCGCAATTTACTCGAGTAAATAGGTTAAGTACAAAAATAACAAACGTTAGCTTGTTTAGCAGTGATCGGTGAAAACAGTCCCAATCATCAGATCATTTTTTGACGGCCAACTCATTAAACTTTGCCCTAATATCTGTTTGAAGAGTAAAAGTTTGAAATAAGGATTTTCAGAATAAAGGGAACAAAATTCTATTTCCTGCTTTTCTAATTAAAAGTAAAAGTAATTAATAACATGAATGGAAATAATTTTCTGGCCTGCATTTTTAATAAAGTAGCAACTTAACAAAAAATTGCAAACCTAAACATACCTGATTTATCTAAATTGTATTCTTTATTTTACAGTGATTAACAGATCAAAATCAATACAAAAATTCCCCATCAAAGATTAACTGTTTATTCAATGTTTTCACAAAGGTATACATAATGGTTACATGAAAGTGATCAACAAGGTTTTCTTTTT
The DNA here is from genome assembly GCA_006491835.1 of Architeuthis dux. Taxonomy (NCBI): domain Eukaryota; kingdom Metazoa; phylum Mollusca; class Cephalopoda; order Oegopsida; family Architeuthidae; genus Architeuthis; species Architeuthis dux. The sequence goes on along the minus strand of VCCN01004615.1, from coordinate 2,564,027 downwards.
TATTAAAGTATATCACATAACCTTCACAAGTTCGGTAGCCAAAGTTAAATAATAGAATTAAAAACAATCTACTGACAAGTAAAGATAACTTGGTTCATTATCCATAATTTATGAGGGTTTTTATTTCATACAATGTGAGTCATTTTCTCTAATACTGGCAAATGGAAAAAAAGATGTGCCATTTTCTGATGATTTTAAATGATTCATATTTAGAATAAGCTTGAATAAAGTACTTGTTTTCATTTAAAATTACACATTGAACAAATGCAGTTAAATTTATAGTATATTTTTTCAAACAAAATTAACTTGAAAGAAGATCAAATTTATTTAAAAGATTTTTCACTGATTTAAATTTGAAGACTAAAATCACCCTATAACCTTATCAGTGAAGTTGATTGAAACGGATATCCAACCACCCAAAATATTCAAGTTAAATGCATTTTATAAACTAAAGTGAAATGGTTTTTCTGTTAAATCTTGAAACAATTTGGTCAGTTTTTTGTATTAAAAGAAACATTTCAATATTTTGAGGCAATCAAATGATTTAGTTCTGAATCCAATGGCTTTCAAGTTCACAGAAATTATAATGATTTTTAAAAAAAATAGATGACTTACTCATAACTCCATAAGATAATCAGGAATATTCATATTTAAACCCTAAGTCAAATGTTGCAAGTAATTATATAGTAGAGGGTGTCATGTAAGAATGTCCTTTCTGTACCCGTTGTAAGGGGAGTAACTTTGTATTGAAACAAAATCCCCAAACCTCAATACGACGTCTCTCAGCCGAGTCAATACAAAGTTACTCCCCTTACAACGGGTACAGAAAGGACATTCTTACTCTATATTTCTAAATTAAAGTTTATCATTTTTTTAACTGAAAAAATAAAGTGTAAAAGGGAATGTTGGGCTATAAAGTTGAGAATAATGAAAGTTATCGGGAATATCACTATTCTTCAATGAAAGATATACACACACACAAACCCAGAGAAGAAAGAAATGAAAGTATAATTATTTTCAAACTGCAGCACCAGTTTTGATGGAGTTTATTCTTGAAAAGGAAATTTGTAAAAATGGAACCAGGTAAAGTAATAAAGAACCTCACCCAACAGCATCGAACATTCTGACTGGTAACCCTTGTGAAAAAAATAAACTTTCCTTTTTCAAGATCAAAGAAAATTATCTAGACTCATCCATCTTTGTAGTCTATGGATTTCAACGTTTTGACCAGCAATCATTAAGAAGTAGCTCATGTTTTCATATTCATGAGTGGTTCAATTTAAACATTTGCTAAATCTTAATGATTCCTCATTTAAAAAATACAACTATTTCTCTTCTATTTCACAGCATCTTAGCGCATATATTCTGTATATAAGCTTCCCTTTTGTTGTATAAGTAACTGAGGAAGGCATCGACACGCCGTTTTCTTTGCAAAGCATAGGAATGGGTCTTGGCAGCAGATACAGAACCCAGGTTCTCCCCTACTCCATTTCTTTCTTGTAGAGCATTCTTGTGGTCAGATGCCATCTGAAGATGTTCACATTCTTTGTTATTGTAGTTTACAGCAACCTACAAATGCAAGACAAGGTCAAATCAAAATTGTGTTAAAACCTTTTTTATGTTTGTCTCAGTAAATAATTGATTAAAAAGTTTAGCCGTGATCAGTGAAAACAGTCCCAATCATCGGATCATATTTTGACGGCCAACTCGTTAAATTTTGCCCTAATATCTTTTTGAAGAGTAAAAGTTTGAAATAAGGATTTTCAGAATATAGGGAACAAAATTCTATTTCCTGCTTTTCAAAATCAATACAAAAATTCCCCATCAAAGATTAACTTTGTTTATTCAATGTTTTCACAAAGGTATACATAATGGTTACATGAAAGTGATCAACAAGGTTTTCTTTTTTATTAAAGTATATCACATAACCTTCACAAGTTCAGTAGCCAAAATTAAATAATAGAATTAAAAACAATCTACTGACAAGTAAAGATAACTTGGTTCATTATCCATAATTTATGAGGGGTTTTATTTCACACAATGTGAATCATTTTCTCTAATACTGGCAAATGAAAAAAAAGATGTGCCATTTTCTGATGATTTTAAATGATTCGTATTTCGAATAATAATTTTCTGGCTTGCATTTTTAATAAAGTAGCAACTTGAAAAAAATTGCCCATACCTGATTTATCTAAATTGTATTCTTTATTTTACAGTGATTAGCAGATTAAAATTAATAGAAAAATTCCCCATCAAAGATTAACTTTGTTTATTCAATATAACAGAGTTCAATCGGACGAAAAAAATCTTTGAAGACTAACAAGCTGTTAGAGAGGGAGAAATAAGTTTTGCATCAAAAATAAAATGCACAATCCTCTTTGCCTGAGATGCTGTTAAAGAAATGCAGTATAATATGACACAGTTATCTTTTCTAAGTACAGACATATGGTTTATTACAAATTATACCTTAACACAAAAATCTTTTTCTGTTATTTGTGAAGTTCAACATGTTCAATTTCTAACTAGCATAGTTTTTAAGATAATAATACATAATCAGAGAAGGACTTTATGTTCACCCTGGCTGCTGGGCAGGGTTTTATTGTGAAAACAATTGTTGAAAGAATATGACCATAAAACAGACCATGTCTATACAAGCAAGCCTAGTTAATATTTTGATGGTTATCTTTTGTCTCTGTAAAAGGTTTTCAATTTAACACTGGACAATTCAAGCAAAGAATGAAATATACTCACTTGAATGGAATTATGGTTCTGTTGGTAATCCAGGACCGTCATATACAAGTGCCATATATTAAACTCTGGCCATAAGACTTTCAGGAATGATAAACAGGTAAAACTACTCTGGAAATTGAAAGAAAAACAGTGTTTGAATTTACAATATGTAATTGTTTAAATAAAATAAGCAGCAATAGTTAATGAGATTATAACACCCGTTAGAGCAGAAGAGCAAAGAAATGAGAGCAAACAAGAAATGGCTACAGTATTAGATCAGATCAATGCAGGTTGTTTTAATGACATTGATTTTTAGGTTCTTTAGGTTATTGTCACATCTATTTTCTCTTCATCTTGAGTTTCTGCTGTTACAGATGCCGAAAGTCCATGACATGTGGAAGAAGCCCATAGGCAACAGTTAAAACACAAGAAAGAGTTGCAGAAGATATGAGTGGCCGCACATGATAAGTGACCAACAAACCATTTGTAAAAAGTTGATATTTTCATTATTTTTAAATCTACAATGATCATTTTTTTAAAAATTTGAACACTCAGTATGATTCATGGTGTTCAAGCTTCAAAATAAATTTAAAAACTAAGCATTGTGGCTCTAAAAATAACGAAAATATCAACTTTTAAAAAATGGTTCTTTGGCACTTATCATGCAGTCACACATGATCTTTATGGCTGCATGAGTGACTGTAGCAATTATGGCTGAAGATATGCTGTGAACGAAATTCTTGATTTACGATCAGCTCCTTGTCATTTTTAATCCCTGTCAAAATCCACTTATCACCCTATTATCATTCTGTGGGGGATAACCTTACTGAGAGACAAACAAAATTAATGTTGTCCCGCCGACGGTAAAAATGTGTTTGGGACGAACAAATCTGGTGAGGATTGTTCTTGTCATTTTGTTACGGTAGAAAAACAAAGTCAACTCCAGGTTTGGACTGGAGTTTGACAATTATTTATTTCCTCAACATTTTAATGGTGTTGTTATTATGCTACTAACAACTAACAACTATGGATGATAATAAAGTAAAGAAACATTTTGATTTTGGGATGGTTTACATTTCCTTTGGGACAGTTAAAATTGTTTTTCGGGATGGTAGTGAAAAAAGTTAGTCTGGAGCCCTGTCTCTGGCCTTTCTCGGGTCTATGTAACAACAGTGAGGCTGCTAATTTGAGTAATTCATTGAATTATGACAACACTTTAGTTCAGTACTTCAAACAGAGTCTCCTAAACAAAAACACAGTGACAACATTTGGTATGTTAATATACAACAAACCTTGGAGAAACAACTGAAGGTACACCATATCAAAGATGGTTGACCCAAAAGCTCCAATATGGCTTCCAGTCAAGCAAAGTGCATTTTCTCTTTCCTTTGATGTGCTTTTTTTTTTCATTCTTGTCACAACAGGTTGGGAAAGTAAATGGGATAGTTAGGGTAGGGCTCAAAGAAGATTAAAAGTTACTAAGTATTGGACCAGATAACCTTGGCAGTTACAAAACAAATTTTATCAGATTCACTTACCTGCCAGGCAAGAAAGCCACTCAATCTCACCTCACCAGATGTCCGAATGAGTAAATCAGGATTTGAAGATTTGCCGGTATACATGCAGTTCTGAAGAAGCTGCTGGTCCACATCACTGAAACAAAACATAATATTATTTTATGAAAAACAAGCATTTACGATGGAGAATAAGGACAGCCTAAAATGCTAAAAGCTTTACCAGCACCAACTTTCATTACTATCAGTCTTAGCACTTAAGTATAGACACCAAATCATTAGTCACTCAATAGAAACCATCTTGTGACCAACGTCTTTTGGCAGCATGCCATGTTGGGGGTGATCAATTAAAAAATTGGAAACAATGAATAAGTTACTTCTCTTGCCATGTTCTTATATGTACAGTATCGCCCATAAATAAGTACATCACTACCACTTTTAATAGAAAGTTAATTTCTTTCTAAACCAAACATAGCAAGATTTTATTATATCTAGTGGAACATTACATAATAATAAAGTGTTTTATTTTTTAAATTGTTATGTGTTTTTAAATTTGCAACCATAAGAGGATAAAATATACTACTGAGTTTTAGCTACAAAAAGTGGGGGTCGCATTCTACTTAACTCTTGATCAAGCGTAGAAGCGTGATCTTGTATTTGCATTATTTCCCAGGCAACAACAAAATAATTACTAAAAAAAAATGCGTTTAAATTTAAATCGTAACAATGCAAATCAATCACGTTTGTCAATTAACATTTTGCTGGTTTTATTTCACCGGACTTAGAAGTGATACATTGGGAATAATCACTGAAAATTTAATAAGTGTACATTTAATATTAAAAGAGCTATAGCAATTTATTTACTGCCCATTGTATTTTTTGTTCAGCCACAGGCTGTTAAATTAGTTTAAGGGCACACAGGCACATTGTTAGAGCAGGCAGTCGGGGAAGTAATCAAACATGGCTGCCAGGGAGGAAAGAGTTAAGTAAATACGGTAATGAATATTAAATTAATGAAATTAAATATTAAATCAATAAATATTTTGTAATTGTAGCCCATTGTATGCCTTTTTTAATCCAACTGTAATTTGTTTGTGAAAGTGATCGAGGATTTCCGATGACATATTTTCCTTTTTTTTTAAATTAGGCCATCTGTTTTGTGACTTCAGCTGCTATATCCACTTTCCCCTTACCTATCTGACTGACTGACAATACTTCAGGCTTGAAATCCTTACTCATTCTCAGTGTTTCCCATTTAGTGCGTTTCTTGTTTTGACAGTGCAAAAAGAGCTAAATTAGCGCGTTTTCACCTAAAACATTTTGGCCATTTTCTGGCTATTTTTTATCATTTTTAGTGTTTTTTGGCCATTTTTGGCTATTTTAAAAGATTTAGCGCTTTTTGTCAGTCAAATTAGTGTGAAAATATTTTTTGATTTGGCAACACTGATCATTCTACTCCTGTAGCAATAGCTGATTTGTATGTCATCAGACTACTAAGGTCCACTTCAGGCAATCGAATTGCGGTTGTGGTAGTGTCTCTTAAATTTATTATATCGGTTTGGAACAGCGTGACAGGCAAACAGACATCGGCACAAAAAAGTGACAATTTATATAGTTAGATGAGAGTCATGAAGTACCTGGTTGTGAAAGTGAAATAAAAGAGGAAAAAAAGAGGCTAAATGTATTGTAGTTGTTGTGATGAAAGTTTCAAATAAATGGGAGGAATAAAGTATATTAGAAGACAGAGTGCAGACAATTATTGGATACAATTTGAAATTGAAAAATAAATGCTTGACCACACAATAAAAAGGAATATTCTTTTAACCCGTTCACTGCCAAGTATATTTTTCAGCGTTGTAACTCCTGTGCCACGTTTTCCTCATTAAAAATTGATGAAAATAGAAAGTATTCATTACATGTTTAAAATGGTTTTATTTCCATACAAATCAACTAATATGTACAACAGAATATCTAATAAATGTAAAATATACCTGTGTTAAAATAAAATATCTTAAAACATGGATCTACACATAAGGCCACCTTACATTCAATACATTTGTGTTATGATATGCTGCCACGAAAAGGTTATTCCGGGATCAAACACCTGTGCAGAAATGTAAGTGACCCGCTCACCTTAGGAAATAGGTATATGCGTGGGTGTCCAACAAACAGGATGTGACACCTGCATGGGCGTTTGAGAAACCAATAAAGCAGACCCGAACAGAACAGAGACCCGAAGAGACGCTCGGTGGACAGACCCAAGCAGCCAGGAGGCAGACCGCCTAGGGCTAGGAAGACATAAGACCAAGTTCCCCTGTTGGGAACGGTCTCTCGGCACCCATCATCTCTCTCCCACTCTTCATCCACCGACCGACGAAGTGTATGCTGTGTATACTATGAAATAAAAATATGTCCAGATATTTTTACAAGCAAGTCTTCGAGTTTCCTTTCTATCCAAGTCCAGGACATTCACCCCACTATACAACATTTGTATCTACTCTCTCGCCATTTTACATCTTGTAAACATACTTTACACTTTCTAGGTATCTATAGTAGAGCATTAAAAAAAAACAGTATAGGAATAAGTGGATAATGATTTTTCTGAAAACAATACTGTATTTGTGTTGACTTTTATCAACCTGTCTACAAACAGAGGAATGTATTCTATTACTAATCTTTCCTAAGTAACTTGAGTAGCGGATCTATTGAAGATTTTGGTGGCTGTAAATCTTACATGTTTTTTGAGAAAAGCCAGTTTTCAAGCTGGAAAAAAATATGTGTCCCAAGAAGAGTGAGTCTTTTTATCCTAATGTATGAATGAGGCAGAATAATATATTTAGAGTTGAATTCAATGTTATCCAAATGTAAACAACAGAACCGGGTGTGGAAAGAAGAACAAAGAAGTAAAGAAAGAACAACAATCTCTTCAGTGGCAATTATAATGACATATGAATCCACACTAAAAAAACACAAGAACTGAATTTTTTTATCGACATATGTTGCTTTGTTGTCAACAAACTGGGCAAAATTTCAGTCGAAATAATAAAAAAAAGACAACAAAAAAGAAACAAGCAAAATTTTGCCTATTGAAAATAAGTAGTAGGATTTTTCTGGCTGGCACTGGAAGTAGGCTGATGATGTCAGCACTTTGTCACTCTATTGAGTTAACACAAACTGCCATGGTGCTTGACGGGCAGATCTGGCCTGGTAAATAGTGCTATATGAAACCAGACTGAATGACTCAGCAGAAAGAATGCTATAACAACAGAACCCACAACACTAAACTGTAAATAAAATAAGTCTAACTAGCATTCCAAGGGAAATTATGAATCACCGCCACCCATATAAGCGGGCACAAACTAGTGACAAATTTAGCATAAGCTTACATTGAAAATTGAATCCCCCACTAAAACCCTATTTTGGAGGGGAATTTTTTTTAAAAAAAGCATTTTCCCTACTCATTGAGGGGAGTGTGTGTACAAAATTTCAAGTTTCTACTATGAACGGTTAGGGCTGGGCAAAGTCCAGATACATAGATACATATAAATGTGTGAACACATGAATAGCCTAAACCTTTGATAGCAGTGATAAATAAAACACTGCACTAAATACGACACTCGCTTGAGGAAGGTTGGAGAATGGACTGGCTGAAACAAAGATGTGGATAATCATCAATAGACAAAAAATCATTGAATATCAACAGATCTTAAAACTTACAAAAAAATAGCTTAACAATTTACAGATTTCAAAATACTTTTCTTGAAAATATTACCATATCTTAACATGTGATATTGCACCATAGTGTGAAGAAAAGTATTTTGCTAAGATATTTCTTCTAATCTATCTAATCTATAAATATAAATTATTTGAAAATGTAGTAAGAAAAACTTCTAGTATGGTGTAAATGTACATTTAATAACAAGACATCAAGTCCACTTTTTTTTAGCTGCTTGGCCTCAGTTGTATGTGAATATGATCTACTGGATCATCAATAACTACATGGGTTATATAATACCAAGTATAATTTCCACGTGACAAGACAATGATACACATTACCTTGTATGAAAATTGCGATATACCTCTACAAACCATTCAGACATTAATGCTTGGGAACTGTTCATAGCCTTCCATAAAAAAACAAAATGGAATTTGAATTCACCTTTACTTATAGCAGATATCCAGTAATATTTACAAAATCTGCCAGCAATTTGATTATATAACTTGAAAATTGATGAATTCAATGAATAAATAGTGGTTTAAGTGTTGGTCTGCTCAATGGCTGAGATAGTTGTGGATTTTCCACCAGTGCCAAAGGTCTGTATTCAAGCCCAGGTGCAGACCCTACCCATTCAAAAGAAACAATCTTCCTATCTACTGTTCTCCTACACCACCCACGGTTTTGTGCTGTATTAAGCTGAGATTATTATCATTATAATGACTTTGGTGCTAAAAAATAGGAGAAGAAATAGAAACAGAAAGAATTGAGAAATTATAAAGTTAAAAGATGTCTCCCCTTATTCATAAACTCGCTAAAGAAGGATGTATACTTTTTCGCCCCCACCCCCCATTATATAGTCACAAAACAAGACATTTATAGTAAATGCGGCATTCACAGATTTTACTACTACATGAACAGATTTACAGGTAAGGAACAAAGTGGAAGTCAATCTGTAACACTTTATATTGAAATCTAACCGTAAGAGTAAGAAAAATGTTTTAACCAGATTATTTATAAGTTTAATTAAATAAATCAATTATTTAACAATTCAAGATGATTTGATTGATTGTTTTGTTTAACGGCACATCGACCCTTGGTGGGTCATTTAGTGCCGAATTCGTCCCCATGACAAGAGACTTGAGGGGGGAGAAACCCAAATCCCTGTCACAGAGACCGGGATAAGGGGGGGGGAGGAGTGGAGATCCCAAAAGCTTCTCAGGACGAATCCTGAGCATGCTAATGGTGATCGCCTCCCGACCAGCTGGCCAAGATATCCTGTGCAACTTCTCCCAGGACGATACCGAGCATGCCACAAGGACCCCTGAAGGTCCGTGGTTCTCTTAAAGTTTGAAGACCACTGCCTTAGAGTAAAGTAGCTTTCCTGAATAATCTATTTCCCCTAAATAAATATCAATATTTGTTGAAAAAGAATGAATACTACCAAAAATTTCTTTTCTTAAATAATTCCCAAAATATTTTTGTTAGTTTAATGTAATTATGTGCACATGTGTTTTTATTTAGACATTTTTGTATAGTTTAAGACGCCTAACCAATTCCACCAAACATTGAATATTATATATAAAATTGAAATTTAAAATAACAAAAGAACAAGGGAAGGTTTGTCGAAAAAGTATTAAAAGATTGAATTCGGATTTTATAACTAAAATATAATCCGATACATTAACTTCATTTGAATTAATAAGATTTTCTTGGAGAATACATTTCATTTACTAAACATACATTATGTATAAAAAAGTGAGTTGCCTCCCTTATGGCGTTAATTTGGGAACGTGCACACACGCACATCAAGGTCTTATGATTTACTGTTCAAATGGGTCTTCGGACGATTGAACGCCTTCTTCCCATTTTAACTGCCCAGCTAATAAGGCTCCTTACTTCAAAAGTAAAACGTTCGATTTCAAATCAAGTGAAAGCTCTATCAGGACCAATACAGTCACTAACGACGAATGAGGGCAGATTTACTGGAAACATACTAGTCTGGGGACCAGCAGGGCCTACCGTGCACACCACCCCCATGATCCTATAAGTAGGGTACCAAAATGTTCCTAAGGGGGTCCTATTTTTAAAAAGAGGTTCCCAAGAAAAAGGTTGGGACGAACTACCTCATTTACATAAAACAATATGGCCACCAGCGTACACAAAAAACCCAAGAATTTCATATCTCGTCTCCCAATTGACATATCTGAGTTTTTTAAAAGACTAAATCATGGTTTTCAGACATGAGGAATTCAAAATTAATTTATAGGTATGTTATATAGTTTTGAGAAGGGTCATCTTGTTATTACATGTACATTAATTTGTACAGCAATGTCTTCACCATACTACATCAAAACGTGCACTAATCAAGGTATTCCTGTGTGTGTTAAGGCTGACGAAGAGGTCGTAGTAGCAACCTCAAATCACCCCCCCCCTGCTTCTAACAGTTACAGGGGGGGGGCGGGATAGTAGCAGCCTCAAAAAATCCCAATGGTCACCCAAGAATATCATGGGAGAAGGTATATAAACCAATCCTTGTAGTTGTTTCAAATCAGTTTGAAAAATCGTAATAAACGTCTGTCACTTATACGCAGGTACTGCTCTACCGACTGAGCTAACGAAGGTCAGATGGTAGGCAGGAGTTTTTTATCCTACACTTTGTTGGCTACTTCATTCTCACGTTCGTATTTTAGGCACGAATATAATGTGGCTCTATTATTATGTCGACAGTATGAAATTAAATGATGGATAATTTTATATCCGATCCGCGTCCACCTTGGAAGCTGTGTGTGAGTGTATGCATATACTAGCAGGGAATCCCAGCATTGCCTGGGGAAGAAATAACTGCACATTTGACAATACAGAAAGAAAACATGTACTTTGATATATTTCTTCTTACTCAACACAACCAAGTGGGTGTGGGTGGAGTGAACCCAAAACGGTTTGAGTGTACTAACTGGCAGGTTGTGCGATCGAATCTCGACATGGGTGTCACACACCCACAGGCAGACCTGCTCAGGCCCACACATAGTCCGCGCATCTTTTTGCGTGACCGTTATTGAAATGTTTAAAAGCAGAAGTTTGGATTTAAGATTCCAATAATAATGAAATATATAAAAAAGTTTTTTCAACCCTAAACGATATTTGGCAATCCTTCGTTTTATGAAGACAGAGATTTTAACCATTGTCGAAATCGACTACGGATGCACAAAATGGCAAAAGTAAAGTGACTTAACTGAAACCATACAAACGACTCATTGTATTAAATAACGATTGTAAATTGTAAAAATACATACACTCACCCATTCAATGTTAAATACGGCACACTTTTTTATATCGAGTGAGCGAGTGTGTGAAAATTCATGAAAGAAAAACAGAAGTTAATACATAAATTATATTGTTATTGTCTGGAATATCACCCGGTGTAACCGAATACTTTGTGCCCTTTTGTGCATCCATAGTTGATTTGTGTTCACAAAACGAAGGATTGCCCAATGTTTTTTTTGTTTTTTTACAAATGAGAAAGTAATTTGCTGCTGGATTTTTCACACTGAAGCCAAAACAGTATATCAGTCCATCCCCCCCCTCCGCCTCAGTAAAAGCATGCATACAAACTCCCAAACAGACAACTAAATTTATATATATAAGGATATGTATATACATATATAAGTAGGGGAAACCAGGGCACAGTCACTCATGGGTCACAGTGAATGATTATGATTTTTTATAAATGTGAATACACAACAGGTTGGCTAGTACTCTTTTTCTCAAGTCAGCAGATCCGCTATTTTATTTTGTGAAATACTTGCCTGCTTGAACATTGCTGTACAGTGTGCAAGCTAAGGGACCTAATTTTAAGCCAAAAGTAATATTCAGAGGTACTCTTACTTTCATTATAGAGTCACAAATATTCAGAATTCTCTAATTGTACTATATGAGTGGAAATTAAGATTGTGTTAGAATTATCTCTTGTCCAAATTGCAATCACTGTACTTGCCATTTTTTAGAGATCTAATGTTATCTTTCTCAATAGTATGTGTGGGGCACAGTGAATCACTTCTGGGACTGAGCCACTTCAATTCTTTTAATCAAAACTGATCCTGTCAATACATTTGTGTGTGTGTGCGCATCTCCTCTAGCAAAAATAAAGTCTGCAGATTAGAGATGAGGTGTAAAAAAGTCAAAGGAGGGAACATCAATATAACATTTTATATCTGCAAAAGATTTATATGAAAGAGAAAGAGAGACTCTAGTAGAAACGTCTCTTTCAAACGGGAGGACCGCAGGGCACAAAGTCTCTCTAAAACGGGAGGATCACAGGGCACAATGTCTCTTTTACAGGACACCTCTTCGGAGGGAACTTCTTCCACACAACACCGGCAAGCACACTGTTTTTCTTTGAATCTTTGCTTCTATGCCAACAACAATCATCAGACCGAATTGTCATCACTCCTCCAATCGGCCACTTATATTATGCCCAGAAGTGATTCAGGTGCCCGTATGTGAAGTGTCTGACACAGCAAAACATGAGGGGAGCCCGGATGTTCCAACAGTGCCGCCACACAATGCCTCTTCGGCTGTGGTTGGGCAGAGGGTTCAGGTTCGAGCTCGCAGTTTGTATCGCCAGCACAGATACAATACAAGTATCTTCAAATATCACAGATATAAGAAAAACAAGTTACCTGGTTTTCAATAAACCCATTTTTACACCTTCTGCTACATCTTTGATGGCTGTGCAAATCTCATCCTGAGAGGAATAGGCTAAACAGATGTTCAAAATAGCCCTGTCAAAAGAAAAGCAGATTAATGCAGCTTATTTATTCCCCGATGTTAATCAGAATCATAAAAAAAAAAAAAGGTTTTAGTCATAAGCTACAAACATTATTCATACAAGCAAGAAAACCAAGCATATCATGGGGATTTTCAAAAACCCTTTTAAATATTATGTTGTAGAAGTTCATTTCAAATGAGAGTAAGTTTATAGTAAATACTAATTTAAATTCTTGTACCTTTGAAAAAATTGCAACAAAAATCTTTATAAAATTTTATACACATTTTATATCTGTTCTTTTATATTGAAACTGAAGAAAATAACCAATTTCATTGTTTATAATTCACTATGGTTCAGTCCAATATCAGTTTAAAAAAAATAATTTTTCAGTTGTGGCTGGACTACAGGTATACCTTGATTAGTGCGGTTAATTCATTCCAAAATATTCTGTACTGTTCAAAACAGCTTATACATACATAGTTACATTAATTTGTATAGCAATACTGTAACCATACTACATCAAAACCTGCACTATTTAAGGTATTCCTGTATCTGAATCTTTACTTCCAACACATTTGAGCACTTACTTTTAAATGTATAAAGAGTAAATTTTAACTGTATGATATTAGTCAACTATGATTAAAAACACTCGATATTTTGTTTGCCCGAGGTGTATGCAAATCTGCCCGAGGGTTGAGTTTAGTTTGCTTTTTTTTCACAAAATAATTTCAAACTCATCAAAATAAATACTAAACGCATTTGTATATGTGCATACATTTAGTTTTAAAATTTTCTCTATAAAAACAAAAGCAATTTTATTGCACATATCAAATTATGCAAGTTTATAAAAAAAATGATATAGTTCAAAATCTAGCAGTGAGTGTATTTACTGCTGCTCTGACAGTATTCATTATAAGCCAGAAGCTGTGATCACAATGTTTTCAGGGGCTTTTTCTAGTAATACTCAGCCGTGGTTCTGCTGCTTGATACAACATGAAAATGGGTGTATGTTTCGCTATAAAATTACTATTTTAATCTTAGTATATACACATTGAAATATTATTATCTTAATTTTAACCCGTATAACTGCAAACATAAGAATTTTAAATCACAAATTGAAGACATTGATATTTCTTCATAGATAATTGATGACTAATAAAAGTATTAATGTTTCGAATTCTGTTCATGCCAAAAATTACATACAACTCACACATTTGTATTTTGTTTCATTTAAACTAATTTCATCTTTGTTGTAGTAAGCACTCTTTATTCTTTGAAACAAAAAGTGAGTGTGTGTACTAAACATGTATACTTATCTACTTTTATTTCACATATAGTTTAGCATAATTTTTCAAAAAATGTTATATCACAGCAACCAGGAGCAAAATTAATGTGCTTACTTGAAATAGTAATTTCAAGTAAGCACTTTATACTTAATTTTGCTCCTAGTAGCTGTGATATGCACCATACTAAAATTATTCGAACTCCATCTTTGTAACAAAGCCTGAGTAGGACAGATGGAAAGAGAAATGAATAAAAGAGAGCAACAAATTTAATTGCAGATGATATGCCAAGTAAAATATGTCAGCCATTACAGAAGATTGTTTCTTGGAAATCACATCTTGATTTGAGTTTAGCACAGCTACATTGAACATTTCTTTGTATTTATTAAAATTATTAATATACTACATATACTAATTAATGTGCATTGGAAAACAGTAATTTTACACACTTTACAATTATTCAATGGATTGGGAATTAAAATACAGGAATTATTTAACAATTTTTTTTTTAAATTTAAGATTATATCTGTGTATACCCTATGAAATAAATTCCAAGTTTTTAAACAATGTGTAAATATTGAATAGTTAAAGATCTTTACCACAAAAAAATACAAATGTATTTTCGGTTCTATTAAACAAACTAATTGAGTTATAAAGGAATAAAACATTTTTTCAGTAATCACTTTTCCCTATCATAAATTAGAAGTTGATGAATTAAAATCTTTAAAAAAAAACAAACATTGTTCAGTATTTTTAAACCACTATGATGGACAAAAGCATTATCCTTTAAGCGAAGTCCTTACTTAAAATATTTTAATTGTTAGAGAAATATGTTCAATAGTATTTTTTTCTTATCTTCTACACTTAAAACTTCTCGTGATTAATTTGATCAAATATTAGTTCTATGAATAAATTTTCAGTTTCAATTATTGCTCAAAAACAGCCTTCAAAATAAAGAACATATTGTTCAATTTCAATTGTACTTCATATTATAAATTTTGAAAGGCATTATATATTTGCTGCTACCGTTATAAAGGACTAAAAAATGCCTAATACGAGAATATAATATATATATATATATATATATAAATTTAAAAAATCGGAATGAAAACTTGAAATTTAATGGCCCAAATTAAGTAGTGCGGAAGACGAAATAGGACTCTACTTCACTACACGGCGTTGGTCGGTTAATTTTTTCGAGTGGTATAGAAAAATAAATAAAATCATATATATTAAGATTATATTTACTGATATAATTTCTGAATATTAAATTGACTAGAGTAAAAAAATAGATTTTTTTTTATTTACAAGACAAAAAAAAATCTACCCTTTTCATTGAGTGGCCTAGCAACAACAATAGTTTCTTCCTTGTTTAGTAGTAGAAACAGCGTTGCCAACCCTTTTGAAATTTTTATATCCTAAATTGAGGCCAAAAAAATCCAAAAATATCTAGCTGTTCCAGAAAAACCATCTAAAGCATTATCCAAAAATAAGGCAAAGAATATCCAAAAATATCCATATATCAGGGCCTGAACTTTACCAAATATCTAAAAATATCAAGATTTAGCCAAAATAATCTTTAAAATATCTGAGCCGTATTAAAAAAAATATCTAAAAACTATTTCTTATATCTAAACGCAACAGAAAATATCTAAATCTAGATATAAAATATCTAAGTTGGCAACGCTGAGTAGGAACAAACGAACGAACAAACTCTTGTGTTAAGAGTCCAGCTGGGAAAACCCCCGAAAATATTAGGAATTTCTTCGTTTGGTCTTTGTCATTTGAGAAATGGGGAAAAACAGTCGACTTTCGACGATATAAGATCTTAAATAAATGCGAATCTGTTAATCACATTAAATTGATGTTTTATTTTTTATCACGCAGAATAATAAGTGTGTAGTCGGCCATATTTAACATTTCTTGTTTGGGCCGTAAACGATTTTTGAAACTAATTTATTAGCAAAGATTAAACTTCAAATTTATTTAATTTTTTACCTATTGAAATGAAATTAGATTGAATAAAAAATAATTTAAAAAATGTTTTTTTTTAACAAAATATACCAGAGCGTATGAATGTTGTACAGATTTAAAGCTTTTAAAAGGTCGCTTTAAGATTATTTTTTTTTAACGTTTCACTTTTATTATTAATAACTTTAATAATTAAGTTTAGGGATTTTGTTGATTTCAAAAAATAGACTCAAATATAAAAATAATATTTGATAAATCAACTCCACTTGAAAATAAATAATATTTTAGTTTGCGTAAAACAAGCTACTGTCATTTTAAACAGATTTATAATATTATTCGTGAATTTTTATAAGTTATTATGAAAAAGATGAACACGAAAAACAGAAATCCAGATCCACAATCTGCTTCGCAGTTTGCCCCCTTTCTCTCCATCAAAACATTTAAAATTAAAAGCATAAAAGCATAGTAGATCGTTGATCTAATGGACGTATTTACTGGGTGGAAATAACAAACTTGAACAAAAGCAAACGTTTTCCTTTGCGAAAGTTTCTAACTTAATCATGTTAAAGTTCCGTCTCCAGTAGTCACGTTAAGAGACAAAAAAAAAATGAAGTCTCAAGTAGACGCCATAAACAAAAGCGTCATTTTAAGGAATGGCTCAACAGAACTAAATTCTTCCTTAATAATCTGCCGTAATGCAAATTAAACACTGAAATACTAATTTTTTAATTTAATTTACCAATATATTTATTTTTAGAAAAGTAATAATTTGTTAATAGTACTTTTTTTTAGCGTTTATGTTTGAGAGCAGTGAGATTTGAAAAGAAAACCTATCTTGTTACCATTGTCTTTTTTGTCGAAGTTTCAAACCAGAGAAAAAAATTATACCGTAGAACTTATTTAACTGAAAAATAATTCAACTGCTAAAAATAAATCAATGATGCCATACTATGACATGCAACTTTATTTTATAGCTGAAGAACACTAATGGAACCCTAGAATTTACTAAACAAATTACGAAGTGTAAAAAAATTTTTTTTAAATAAAATAAAAAATAAAATAAGTTAAAATTAAAAGCGTAAAAAAAAATGATTTGTAATAGTGTTAGTTTTAAAGATTCCTCTATTCTAAAATTCTCGTCAACTTCACATTATTTTTTATCTTGCCTTTCATTAAAATGCTGAAAATTTTAAATGAATTAAGTTTTTTAAAATATAACGCTTTTTTTTTTATAAAACATACTTTTGGAAATGCATGATAATGTTGTTTTTTTTTAAATGTCTAACAATTATTGAAGAAATTTAACTTTATCTAAGTTTCCATTAAAATTTTAAAAAATGAATTTACAAGATACATTTTCAAAATATACTAATAAAAAATCTCAAGAGTTGCTTGTTTTATATATAGACCCAAGCTGTGATTTAAAAGGCCAAGGTCGTTATCAGTTTCAGAACAGAAAATGGTATTATTTGAATAATTAAACAATTTAATTTTAAAAGCTATCAACAAAACAATCGTTTATATGTGAAGATTACAAAATATCAGATTGGAAACGAATAACAAAACACTGTTATTTGTCAGAGTTTGATTTTTAAAGCAGAATATGCAAATTAGTTATCCCCATCAAGCAAGAAGCGCCGAGTTGGCCAACATATAATAAGCTTGCTGCTATATTCAGTGGAGGTCCGAAGTCACTAGAAAATCGGATGCTAAGTTCATTCTCCCACTTCTCTTGTTTAAAAACACGTTTGATCGTTTATCTTCCCAACTTCTAGTGACGACTTTGAGCTCCTTTTAAAACACAATCGCTTATTATTCAAATGATATTTCAATGTATATTTCTCTTAAAAGCGTCATTTTATCCAATGTTAGCACTACATTTTTTGAAGATAGATAGTAGTAGATAGTCTGAGTAATGTAGCAACGATTTGAAAGTATTGGTTACCACACTAATTATTTTACTTGTTCATTTACGTTTTTTAAATTGTTTTGGGGACTGTTACCTTTTCCGCGTTAAATTTAGTCCCGATTTTCAGCTTCTTTTTTTTTCGCAGGTCAGTTCGTTTGAATTTAACAACAAAGTATATAAGTTAGGGTTAGTTGCTCGATTTTAAACTATAACCTTTCAACTGATATCACCAGTTTCTAGAACCACATGATATTGAACGCTGAAAATGGTTGTTGAATTTAAAGCGGAAAAGGTAACAATCGCCATTTTCATCATTAAAATGTGCTAGTGATTAAACATTTGAATTGAGAAAAATATTTTTTTTTTTAGATATTCATACAATGCATCTTCAGTTGACAAATCTAAAAAGACATTGGTGCAAAAATAATTAAAAACTTTAAGCACTTTCCCCGTTTCTTGTCATTTAAGTTATCATCCTGTTGTAGTCTAAAAATAAAGAATCGGTTCGTCGTCTAAAATCACATGATTTATAATTACTCAAACAAACATCTTTTTCATATTTGTAAGTAATATTTACTAAATATGGACATGAAAATCGAAAAATGCCCTCGTCAAACAAAACACATCGCAAAAATTTAAGAATGTGACTTGAAGGCCACACATATACGGTAGAAGTCGATTGGATATCAGAAAATCCTTTTTTAGCAATAGAGTGGTGGGACTTTGGAATAGATTAACGGAATATGTAGTGCTATCAACAGATGGAAATGATTTTAAAAAGAATTGTTTTTTACACCACCACAAAAGGTTTAAGGCCCTAGATATTGTGTAAATATGATTGCTATGATGTGTGCTTGCATATATAAATTGTATACTTTTTTAAGACTAAAATAAAATGTTCAATAAATTTGAGTTTTCCTTTAAAAAAAACAACAACTTGGATTGAGGTGCCGATTTTTAAGAAAGTAGTTAAATAGGAATCTAAGCGTTAACTTCAATATCATGTGGTTCTAGAGACTGGTGTCAGTTGAAGAAGGGTTATAGTTTAAAATCATGTAAACCCTGAAAAGACTAACCCTAACTTTGTGTCAGGAAAAGTGCCCATCACGAAATCTCGAATTTGTCTCGTTTATTAAATTTCCTTTTATTTCACACACAGAATTCCAATCGTCCCGATTGGAATTCTGCTAAGTTGTGCCAAAAGTTCTTTTTAAGAAAACCTTTTAAAATTTCCCCGGAAATTTACGATTTGATGGGCACTTTTCCTCCCTTGATAAATTCGAGATGGGCAGATTTCCTGAAGCGCACTTTTCCGGGATTAACTTATATACTTTGTTAAATTCAAACGAACACAATGCTGCGAAAAAGAACGCTGAAAAATAGTGCTGAATTTAACGCGGGAAAGGTAACAAATGCCCATTTTCAATTTACATTTGTTTACAATTTTAAGATCGATGAAAATTGATTAACTTTTGCATTAAATTTAAAAAAACCGGAAAAATGACACTTTTTATGCATTGATGAATATTTCAAGAAAAGTCTATGATTGAGAATAACAATTTTAATGGATCTTTCACCAATTTTACATAAAGCATTCAATAAGGTTTTATCGTAATGGGTCCCTTTTTGGATGGAGACGTTTCGGTACCTTTGATGGGCCCCCCGCCAGCCTCAAAAATAAATAGAAAAATGAATTTTTCGCGCATTCAATCCATAAGACCTTCCTTTCCTCATGGAATTTGTCAGTTTTGAAAAAGGTTAATTTTTAAGGTTTTAGAGGAAGGGTGGGGGGGGTCTATATTTATGTATTTTTTTTATGTAACTATAATGCTAAATGGGCACGTACTTTCTGCGGAAGTATGGCTACGAAGTATGCGGTTCGTAAACTTCCGTTGTTGGAACGATGTGAAAACATGAATTCTTCGGTCTTTGGAATAAGAAGGCCTCTTACCAAAACTATGGAGTATTACCTGTTTTGCAGGACGTTTCCCGAAAAAGAAAGACTACATCATTTTCTGCTAACGGATGCTAGACAGGAATAATAGGTAAATGAAGAAAAGCAGGTCTTATTTATTTTAGAATAAATATCTACTTTATTTAATATTTAGTCTGTTGCATTTTATTATGTTTTCATTTTATTTGTTTTCACGTACTAGTTCGTGCTAAGGGAAGCAACTGCATACTTCGAGGCCTTCGTAAAAATAACGGAATGTATGTGCCCAGTTTAGCATTATAGTTACATTGTAAATAGAACTCCCCCTTATAAAATCGTAATTTTCAAAACTGACAAATTACTTGAGGAATCGAAGGTCTTAGCCCATAGGATTGAAAGCACAAAAAAATTACCCGCAAAAAATTCTATTTTTATTTTAGGCGGGACCATTGTATGTCAGAAGTGCCGATGTTTCTATTACCAGTTGATTTGAACTTACAAAAACAAATTAGATATAAACAAATTTAAAATAATACCACCCAAATTACTACAATATATTGTAGTAATTTTGGTGGTATTATTTTAAAAAAAACATTAAAGCCTGCCTCTGTTTTATCTAATTTGTTTTTTTATACGATAGATGATGTTTGCCATCTTTCACTTATTGCCCGCTCTTGAATATCGCCTATACCTACCCCACAGTTATCGCAGCTCATTTATAACATGGTTTGCTTTCTTGGACCCCAACACCTATTTTATAACGGGGGGGGGGGGAAGCATTTTTGAAATTATGAAAATTAACATTTAACTGAAATTGTTTTAAAATCATAACCCAGCAAGATCATTTTTTTCACATCCCCCCCCCTTCGGTTTTCTTTAAAATTATATAATTATAAAATACATTTAAAAAATCCCTTTTCACACGGGGTCAATTAATTTTGTTGCTACTTTCACGTTTGTACCTACATGAAGCGTGTTCTTTGATTTCACAGAAGAATATTCTTTTGAAAATCTCTCTACCTTACAGTAATATTGGCCCTTCTTTACAACATTTTTACACCTTAAATTGAAGGATTTTTTTAAAAATCAGCCGCACTCCACAATTGAAAGTTTCAGGGTTTACATATTTGATGAAGATTTTATAAAGAGGCTCTTTACAACTGTATCATTTTATCAATTTCAGCAGGAAGGCTTACAACTTTATCTTGTGTTCTTTTTGATTTTTTTTAAAAAAATGGTAACAATATGCATTTTTTTTCAATCTTTACAAGTTTATGGAAAGCCAATTAAGCCCTTAAACTCCTGGGGGTGGACATTTTTACCAATTTAAGGAATCAGTAGTCCTCATATACTTGAAAGAATTTAAAAACTTAGAAATTACTTAAAGTAACCCTTGCTAAATCTTTTGTTTGAAGAAACCAAATTTTCAATTTTTCTCTTTACAAAATAAACTTATCAATTTTTATATCATTTATAAATATTATAAATGAAAGTAGGCTTCTTTTTTACACTCAGAGCTTTTCACAGATTTTATCTCTGGCATGATTAGGACTTCTTAAGACTGTCTTGTTATATAGCAGGTGTTTACCCTCTGATGCTAACCCTTTATATTTTGATTAAATAAATGCTACACTTTACTCAGAGATGACTTCACAAATTTAAAGCAAGCTTTTTATGATATTTTTCACATACCAACATTTACAAAAAAGAAATAGTAAAAGGAATATAAATAATGAAGGACTTATCACATTAAAACTTTAAAATATCATACAGGATTTCATTTTAAAATTAGAAAACAAACAAGAAAAATATAAAACAGTCAAAATTCATTTTTTTTTTAAATAAACATTTCAAGTATTAAAACAACTACCCAGTATTTGTAAGTGCACTTACACCAAAAGTTCAAAATCTAATGGGTCATTTTTAATGTAAAAACAGTTTTGAATTATCTTAAAATATTTTTTTATAAGGTCTTGAAATAAAGCTTTAAATGGAGAGAAAATAATAAGTATTAGATCTGATCAGTTGTCATTTAATCAAAATAGCCACTATCATAGATAAATGTTAGTCAACAAGTGGGAATATTGAAAAGCCTGTCTGACAAAACTATTTGTTTTAAAATTTTCACATTCAGGAAAGACATTTTTAGGGAAAGAGTTAGCTCCCTTGATTTGTAATCAACTTCTGTAAACAATCTGTACTTCATCTGTACTTTAGACATTTAACCCCTGGACATACACATGTATACATTTGCAATAATTCATTCTTTTAACAGCTTTCAATTTAACTAATTTCAATACATCAAATGACCTTCTTGTTGATAGCCATTCTAAAAGAAAATACTAAAAGGTACACCTGGCAACAGGGAATGAACAACGAGCAGAACAATCACATGAATGCATAATTAGATTACAACTGGAAGCAGAAGAGATTGCAGAGAAGCATAACTATGAGTGAAAGAAATGTTCTATATATATA
>VCCN01004615.1:2512270-2529452 GCA_006491835.1 Architeuthis dux | reverse complement strand
ATAAATGTGTGAACACATGAATAGCCTAAACCTTTGGTAGCACTAGCAGTGATAAATAAAACACTACACTAAATACGACACTCGCTTGAGGAAGGTTGGAGAATGGACTGGCTGAAACAAAGATAATCATCAAAAGACAAAAAATCATTGAATATCAACAATTTGATTTTTAGCCCTCTAGCTCCATTGGGGCGGCCTGTATGCACTGCATATACATAAATAGCCAGCCAACCAGAATCACAAAAACTGAAGAAACCTATGTTGATGTTGACAGTATTGGTTGCGGGTTTCTAATACATATATAGATAAACAGGTTCAATAAACAAAGATACAATTACTTTTATGGTAAAATAAAGTGTATTTTTTAATTCCTCGTCTGAAAACAATGATTTAGCCTTTTAAAGTACCAAGATATGTCAATTGGGAGACGAGATATGAAATTCTGTTGTTTTTTTTTTGTGTCCTTGCAGCCATTTTGTTTTATGCAAATGAGGTAGTTCTTCCCAACTTTTCTCCTGGGAACATCTTTTTTCTGAAAGAGAACATCCTAAGGAACATTTTGGTATCCTACTCATAGGGTCCTGGGGGAGGGGTGCAGGGTAGGCCCTGATGGACCCCCAGGTTATAACGCAATACACAAAGAAAAGTTATCACTCTTGTATGTGAAATTATCTCCTTTGAACGACCAGATTATCTGTTTTCTTAAATGCGCATGAGTAAAAGAGACCTTCATATATAGATGAAGGTTGTTAACACTATACTTATTCTATGAATAAACACAGTCATCATCAGTTAACTTATTTTCAAGGAATGCACTGCTATGGTAGAAGTAGATGCCATGAACAGTATGTGGCACGAATACAAATATTGTTTGCTTCCTGTAGCTAAGCCCTAAAAAACACATGCAGTATCAGATTAAAAATTCAGACAGACATAAGGCCATTTTTATTTGGTATTCAGAGATCAGTTTGCTGATCGTGCTAACTTAGGCTGCCAAGACAAAGAATAGTCAAATAATATTTATTCTCTTGTATTTAGAAAGAAATCCCTCGTGGAAGTATCACAAAAGTTATGTAACTAAATCTTGAGAAGTAAAAAGAACAAAAGAATTAGTAAATAATAATGGTAGTATTATTTGAATATACATAAAATACTTCTTTTTAAACAAAATTTAAAGTTATTATTGTATTATACATTCATATTTTTAATGAATAATTGAACGATAATACCAAAAATAATAATGATATTTTATGATCGATTGATGGTTTTGTTTAACGGCACATCGACCCTTGGTGGGTCATTTAGAGCTGACTTCGGTGGGGAGAGATCCCATTGTCCCCGTGACTAGAGACTTGAGGGGGGGAAGAATCCCAAATCCCTGTCACTGAGACAAATGCCATGAGGACCGGGATAAAGGGAGGGGGGGACATCCCAAAAGCTTCTCAGGACGAATACTGAAAATGCTAATGGTGATCCCCCCACCCCCGACCAGCTGGCCAAGATATCCTGTGCAACTTCTCCCAGGACGATACCCGCGCATGCCACAAGGAACCCTGAAGGACCATGGTACTCTGAAATTCGAGGCCATGGCGGTTTCGAAGAACAGATACTACACTTTGATCTTAGCCAAAAGGCCGCCTGGTATTTTATGTGAATTTTTAACATCATATTCGATTCATTAGATATATTTCTAGATATTTTTATATTTACTTTCTCTAACCTTAAAAAGATTAATATTTCTGATTTCTTTTACTAAAAAGCTATATGTTAAATTAAAGCAAAATATTTTTTCAAGTTATAATATCTTTAATTTTTTTAAGAATAATTATGGTCAGATCAAGTCTTTATTCAAGTATAGTGTTGAGGTATCTCAAAATGCTAGCCAATACAATTCATTATAAGAAAATGGGT
Source organism: Architeuthis dux (assembly GCA_006491835.1). Taxonomy (NCBI): domain Eukaryota; kingdom Metazoa; phylum Mollusca; class Cephalopoda; order Oegopsida; family Architeuthidae; genus Architeuthis; species Architeuthis dux. Next base: position 2,527,541 of record VCCN01004615.1, on the reverse strand, counting down.
AAAAAACATTTTACAGCCTATTTTCTTTTACCTCTGCTAATAAAGTTGGAAAGGTATTGTAGGGCCACTTAAACCTAAGTGAACAATTCTGTAGAAAATTACAAATAGCTACATTAAAATAATAATCAACCAATCAGAGCCGACTTCCTGAACCATCACCAAGAGCTGATTTTTTTCTCTTAAAAGAAAGACGTTCAAGTAACTGGCAGTGGGAGATTCATTTAAGCACTTTGACTTGTCGGAGATGCATCACACTTCAAAGAGTCTTTTTTCCTAAGAGAACAGGGAGACAGTTTTCATAGAGAGTCCAGTTGTTTCAACCAACAAACAAGCTTACCACTCTCGTTTCATCATCAGCACGAACGGAGGAAGAGACATTCAGTATCATTCTCCATCCACTCTTCTCCCTTCCACAGAAGGTGAGATTACTACTAACTTCTCACTTACACATACACACCATGAACTGTCTCCACACTTGGTTATAGACATAACGCATATACACATGTGAACTGCTACTCACACCTGGTGATATACATAGCACACAGACACTTGTGGATTGTTCTCTTCATAGATACACATATATCTATACTCACTCACGATTACAATTGCCACGCACATTGAACTTTTAATTCCAGCAATACACACTACCTTTTTCCTCCCTTTGAACAATATTCTATTTGTTGTTAATTTAACTGAATAAAACTCAGTTGTAAATTGTTGTTCCTACCTTGTTGAATTTCCTCTTGAACCTACATGCTTATTTTTTATTTATTTTTATTACTGGGCATGTCAGCCACCCTCTCCTGTGTACCAACAGTATATATAGTCACTCATGTCTGTATTTGTCCACACAATATCTCCAAAAGTTCTTACATTTTGTGGAAGGGTGGGCCATGGGTTAAGGAAGAAGTGATTAAATTTTGGAGTGGATCCAGGAATTTTTTAATATTATTCTCTATTAAGAGAATCGTCCAAAATATGGAAAATCAAAACTTACAGTTTACTTTCTTGCAACGCAGCTATATATGAACCGATTTTCATTCAGTTTTTAGTTAGCATATGATATTGGCAGATGTGCTTTCTACTTATTTAAGTAATACTGTAAATGTTTGGCGTACTCAAGCAATCTAACGACAGAGTTCAGGAGTATTTAATGAGTTTTGAGTGAAAAGCAGCAATTATTTTTAACATAATCTCCTTCCTTGTCAATGGTGAATATAATTCCTAAATCGAACATTACACAGTGAAAATTTCAGATCAAGATTCAACTTATAACTGTGTCAGGCTGCAGACTTATTAATTCCCCGTTATAAAGAGCGTGTGCTTTGCAATGATTTAACAAAATAAACAAAGTTACATTTTTATTGAATTTGAAAAATATCATCATCAGCTGTTATAAGTCCACTGCTGGACAAAGGCCTTTCACATCTTCTATGATGACCTATCTTGTGCTAACCTCTGACATGTCTTCCCGGCAAACTTTTCTATCTCGTCCCTCCATCTTGTGTCTGGCCTTTTCCTACTGCGTTTACTGTCCCTTGGGCATCAGTCGGTTAGTCTTTTCCACCCATCTATTATCATCTCTTCTTGCTAGGTGACCAGCCCATCTCCATGTTTGCTGCTTAATTAGTTGTATAATATCCTTCACTCTAGGCCTCCCTCTAATCCATGTTGATCTTTTTCTATCTCTTAGAGTTATCCCTTCCATGGCTCTTTGTGCTATTCAGAGTTGGTTTTCAGATATATACAAATATACAAGGTCTGTTCATAAATAAACCAAACTTTTGAAACAGACATTTTAGCATGCTCTGACTGAAATGTTATGTAGCAGTGACTGTGACCCTTTTGTATAAAAAAAATGCATCAAGCCATGTTGGTTAGTTTTGAGGAAGAGTGACGTGCTTGTGTGAAATTCTACTTAAAATCAAATTAGGATAAACTTTTTGGGAGACTTTCTGTGAAGAGGATTGCCGGAGTTGTACACAATGACACGAATGGTATAGGCATTTCAAATCGGGAAGAACATCCACCAAGGACAATGCCAAATCTGGACAACATTTAACGTTGAACTTCTAAAACATTCATTGTTCAACTTAGGAAAAAAACGCCTAGCGCACTAGACACACATTAACTCTGACCAACTGACCAACGTGGCTTGATGCAGTTTCTTTTATACAAAAGGTCATGGTCACTACTACATAACATTTCAGTCAGAGCACACCGTTTTTAAAGGTTTGGTTTCTCTATGGACAGACGTCGTTTAAGGTATTATATATAGACAAGAATAATACCCATCACATGATGGTTTTTTAATACTGGGATATACTTATGCATTATGGATAATAGCATGTTTTCTCCTTTTTGGTCATCCATATTTAGCTGTCCTATAGAAGCGGGTAATTTCGTTGGCTTTCATCATTTATGGGTAAGGAAAATTGACCCAACACTCACTCTACAATTGAGGTCATTTTGCAGGGGTAGCAGCAAATGTATTTCTCACTAAATTTCTAGTAAAAAGAAAATGTTTTTTTTCAAAACCAGTTAATTAATATTGAATGATTTTCATCAAATCTTAATTACATAAATGCTATTTTTGGAAGATCTTTAATTACAGAGATTAAATTCTCAGCAGACATAATCAGCAGTGTGACATTTTTTGAGCATTGCAATGCCACAAACTATGGCATTTATAGGGATAGATATTAATAATTCATTAATCATTGGAGGGTTCAGTTTATTACTTGGTAATAATCGAAAAGTGATCTCCCAACATATTGACACCCACTTCAAGTATAGAGAGGCAATGTACAGAGATTTTAAAAAGAGTCTAAAATCCGTTTTAAGTATGCAAATTTTCGTTTTTTTAATACCATTGTTTTCGGACATATGTTAGGGCTATGTATGAAAAATAACCAAATTGTAGCTGGTCTGCACACTTAGACCACTCCACGAATAACTACTGTGACATGGTAGAGTGGCTTGTATGTTCCAATGACCCGGAGAGCTATGCTGGCAGGAATTCAATTCCTGGTAGGTCCAACCAAGTCAGACAGGTCAAAGGAAAGGAACTCGACCAAACCCCCCCAAAAAAGGAAGAACCTCCCAGTAAAGTCATAAGATTCAACTTTAAAAAAAGAACCTTTTACAACTACTTAACAATATCCCCAACTAAGACCAGTTCCGGCATTAAATGACCTACAAAAAGGTTGACACACCGTTAAACCCATACACACTTAGATATGAACATATATTTAGTGTGACCAAAATCAGTGTTACAAAGTGAAAAACCATGGAGTTTATAAGTATAGATATACGTTATAAGTTTTTCAAGAGTAGCCCTACATTTCTGCCAGTCATAAAATGAACTATGATTCAAGGTCTTAATAAAAAATCAGCTTGCACACTACCTCCTCCTGGTAAGAAATAGGAGATAGAAATTCCAATTTCTAACCAAACTTTTGACTATTTGAATCAATAACAAAATTAATCAATAATATGCAACAAAAATTCACTACATTGGTATATCTTTTCAATACAGGCATCAGCTTACGGTCAAATATCCAAGCAAATTCTATAAATACAGCTTGTAAGTTTGTAGTTTATTGATCTTGATAAACAAGTTTTAGTATAACAATACTTGGCAAGGTTACTTTGTATCAGGTTAAACTAACTTCTACAGTTGGTAATTCTGTCATGAATTTGGAGTCAGTAAAATGAGAAAGGAAATAAATAGAGATAAGAGAGATGTTTGAATCTCTAAACTTACAACTTGCAACCTATGATTGGGGATCCATCCACCAGACGGTACCTACCTATTGCACTGAAAGGCAGGAGTAGGTTCACATACTGATGTCTGTAGCAAAGACAAAGGAAACCAGATCCATACACAATTACCTCCCCTACGCCATAGTTATATGTCCACCCCACATAATATCACCAAAAGTTCCCAATGGAACTTTGTGGAATGGTGGGCTATGGAAGAAGTGATTACATTTTGGGGCGAATCCATGCACGATTACTTCCCTTGACAATGGTGTCAGCAGAAGTATGCACTGAGTGCTTTCTAGTTGTATATGAGTTTGTAACTTAAGAAAACTCCAATAAAGTGGCCTTGTACTAAACTTGGTCTCATCCAATAAATATTTATGCACACATACAAATATATTCATATGTATTAATACAAGCTGAAAAATAATATATATACCCCTTTCTCTCTACAGAAACAGTGTATATGTATGTGTATATATTTTATATACATTTACTCACATACTCATTTATATATGTATACCCATGTATGTCAAAAGTTCATTTATACAGGGTGGGTAAGAATTAACTCGCTATTAGAAATGAATGGTCAGCACAAAGCCCTGTGATTTCTTCCCATGGAGGTGGGCAAAGGTGTACCACACCAAACCACAAACTCTGGATCGACATATGGCCAAAGATCTATCGAGTCCATTCCAAAACGCTTACAGAAATTGGTGCCGACATTGAATTTTAATGTAGCAGGCAAATCCTACCATTTTATGGTCCGAAGCAAAGCCAGTTTGATTACAATCGACCAATAAATAATAAAGTTATTACCAATTTCCAATAGGGAGTTTCTTTTCACCCTCCCTGTAGTTTTACATAATGAACCATGATAAGAGCAGATGCTGATGATATACAATTTAAAGTGCTGTTGCCATGCTAGCTATAAAAAGGGCTGTTTTAGTTATTACAAGGAAGACTGACCATCCTTATAACTGAATGAATCACAGGTTTGGCTGTGTAGATGTCATGATTGGTTTGTGTTTAGTCAGCAGCCTGCCCACTTTTTGACAGATCACAATAAATGTAACAATGACATTCTAGAGTAGCTCTTAGGACCTGTTATACTTGATAATACAACTGCAGCAGTTAGAAATGTGCTCAAAGTATGATGCACACATACACAATACTGTTTTAATATGTATACCTAAAACAGGTGATTCTTCAGGTGTACCATAGCAAAGAGGTGTATAAATGAAAATAGATAGATAAATGAAAAGAAAAAATCGGACTAAAACCATCGACTGGACACTTTTGATAACATCAAAGGGTGACTCAGGAGGAAGGGAAGTGCAAGTCAAAACATCGACTAAAAATAGAAATCCGTTTAATAAACGAGCAATGGGTCAATTCAAAATAGCCAAAATTCAAAATATATAGACTAAACAAGGTGAATGAATTTAACCCTTAGAAACCATAAACAAGGACATTATAAATAAGACTGACAGAGTGAAGACAATAGAGAGTGTCCCCCAAATACAGACAAAGTTGCCTCGACAGTCGCTCTCACTCTCTATGGGAATATCTGTGTGTGACAAGAACCTCTGTAGAATTACGAATAAACAGTATATTCTTTAACCATCTCTGTCTCGATCCTTTGTTATGTTTCAGGCCAATTCTTTCCAGAGACCAACCTCCGTCTTCCCGAAGTCCGGACACATTGTGCGCCCTGACATTTATCTCCAACATCCAAGAAGGTGATGACATAACACACGTAGTAAAAATAGGGATGAAAGATTCTTAAGCTTTCATAATATTTAAAATCTTAATTATGTTTTTAAAATAGGGCGTTGATTTCCCACTGAAAATTTTAAATTATTTTTAATGTTTGGTTTATTTAAATTAAAATTTTAAAAGTCCTTTCGATGAAAAATCATTTAAAAAAAAACATCATTTGATAAAAAGTCGTGCCATGATGAACCAATGCTTTTAGCCACTTAGGCTATTTTCCTGTACAGACAGCAGAATGATAACAATCTAACTTCCACTATAAATATTACTAATGATAGTTTGGCCCTCAAGCCACAATTATAGAAATTTCATAAAATCAACCATGAAAGTATATGTAAAAATAATCAAGGTAAATCTTTCGCCTAATACTGAAAATGTTATTTGTTGAGTTTTCTCTATCTTTAACGTTGTCCCAGGGATGGTAAAAATGTATTTGGGACGAACAAATATCTTCTCCAGGACAGAAGTGATTTTAAAAAAAGAAGGAAAAAAAAATCACTTCCATCCCGGAAAGATATTTGTTCGTCCCAAATACATTTTGATGAAGATATCTTTTTTTTAAATAAATTTGGTGAGGATTGTTCTTGTAGTAGAAAAACAAAGTCAACTCCCGGTTTGGACTAGAGTTTGACAATTATTTATTTCCTCAACATTTTAATGGTGTTTTTATTATGCTACTAACAACTATAGATGATAATAACAAAGTAAAGAAACATTTTGATTTTGGGACAGTAGTGAAAAAAGTTAGTCTGGAGCCCTGATCTTAACACATACAGAATGTGTAGAACATCTGAGTGCATAAAGAGCAGTAATCATGTGGCCTGCTTCATGGCTGAGATAGTTGTGTATTCCCTACCAGTGCCAGTAGTCAGTGTTTGAACCCAAGATCAATGTGCCTTGGTCAGTTGGCACAAAAATCTTATGTTGTGCAAATTCTTTCCTGTGACAAAAGCATGAGCATACTTTTGAATTCGACATAGGGAATCAATATTTTTTCATTAAAAACTCAGTAAGCTATCTACAGAATTTGATATCTTCTGGGCGTACGAGCACACATTTTATAGCCATCTTGGACTTGGAGAAAAGAGAAGACTCGAAACTTGGTTTATAAAAATATGATGATGTATTTTTATTGCATCAGATACATTGTGCCGTGTTGGAGAGATGATGAGAGCCAACAGACTTTTCTTACAGGGAAATTGGTGTTATCTTCCCAAGCCTAGGTGGTCTGTCTCTCTGGTTTTTATGGGGTTCAAATGCCCACGCTGGCTTTCCAGCCACCACCTGCGGTTCAGGGTTCAGTCAATATTCCGTTTATGACTTTTGAACACCTGGTGTGTCTTCCCATCCCAAACACCTGCAGTTTGGTGTTTTCGTCGATATCCTGTTTATGATAGGGGTATTTCCCCCTATTACTTTGAGGCTGAATCATAGCAATGCAGAATTACCAGTGTAACCAGCAGTGCTGAATTACTATATGTAACAAATTGCCACAATTTGAAGTTTAGCCATTTAACAAAAATGTCCTCCTCATTGTTTTAATATGAATGAATATCCTTTTTTCTATATATAAACTTTTTATATGATGAATAGTTATCACTGAGAAGAAGTCTTTTGATTTGAAGAAAAGCTTTCATGTATTTAATATTCTTGGAAATCCCTCCACCCTGTGCTCACAGAGTACAGACTAATTTGAAATGTTATTATTGAAATATACAAATCACCAGAAATCTTTTCTAACACTATTTGAACTTGGAGATACATAATAATCCAATAGAATCTAAACAAATTTGGACATCTAATAAAAAAAATGCCATGAGCAGGGGAAATTAAAATCAACCCACATCAATGTTTTTGTTTGTTTTGCAGATAAAATGTAAACCTAGATGTCTTTCTTTTGTTTGTTGACAAAAATTTGCTCTTTTTCTTTTCCAGCAAAAACTTAAAAACAATATATTTAACATTTTAAAAATAGGGTGTCGAATATTTTTCAAAAGTTGTGTGCATTGCTAAAAATGTATATAATTATAAATTTAAACATTATATTATAAAGTATATGCAATTAAAGATTTATTCAATGATGGTCAGAGATAGGCTATAAAAATGTTAAGGTGAAGTTAATTTTAGTATCTCATCAATATATTAAAAGTGAGCAATGATTTTCTGTATTTATATATTTTATGATTTACCACTGATATTTTCAAGCCATCCAAGTGAAAAAAAAGCCAGGAAAAGGCCAAACTGAAATTATGAAGCCAAATTTTGGCAACCCTGGCCAGAAGCTTGCCAGCCATGGGTTGCAAGCAAATAAAAAAAGAGTGCCCCAAGTCATGAGAATCATTGTTAGATTGGCTAAGATGTAATAGATGTTAATTGAATGATGCTTTGTCCGGCTAACATTGGAACAAAATGCTGGACTGGGCTATGTAATTATATGCAGATGGGATGAAATTTATTTTTTCTGAGAGATTTGATTTAATGTGTGTTAAGAGAACACCAGAAGTGGTTCAATAGCACCGAACATTCTAACAAAAGTGGAAGGTATTTGTACTTGACAAATGAATTGATTGATTTGTTTAGCGGCGTATCAACCCTTAATGGGTCATTTAATACCAAAATCAGTTTAAAATCCCCAAAATAGTGTCTTGCGACTTTGGTAAACGGTTATTTCTTTTGAACTAGTGTCTTGCAACTTTGGTGGTGCCTGTTTAGGGTTAGGGTCTTACCCTTCTGCAGGGGATGCAGTCGGTGTATTCTAGGTCCCAGCCAACAGGGCCGTTGACAAATGAAGCATAAAGAATGGCCATATTATTTTCTATAATAAGATATCTAATTTTTACTTTTATGTTCAGTTGATTTTTTAAAACAAAAGTACACTAACAAATGTGACCTTACAGAATTTAAGGGATGTAATTAAAACCCCCCAACAGTAAAAGTTAAAACCTGAAACTGTTAAAGCCAAACTGGATTAAGTACATTAATTGAAACAATTTAAGAATGTCATATTGATGGTTAAAAGTGTTATAATGACAAGAATAAATCATTTAATGTTGGTCACAAACGAAACCTACATCTACACTAATATTAGAGCCTTCTATTTATTTTTTAAATTTTTATTTGTTTATCTTTCTTTCACGCTAAAACTAAAAGGCATACTGACCTAATATTTGGCATGTAGGCTCACAAAACACTAACTTGTGACATGTGAAGTTGACCTCAGGAGGTCATTTCTAGTCAATCTCTGGTTCTAAACATAGGAAACAAATAATTTATATCTCAGAATATTCTCCAATCATTTATTCTTACAAATGACACAAAGATTTCTGACAATAAAAATAATTTTTATACAATTTTGGGACATTTTTTCATCACATATTGACAATAAAACAGTAATAGTAACACACGCCCATTGTCTGAATCTATTCGTTTCATAGTGAAAGCCTTTCACTTCTTCCACTTCTCTTTTCTATACCAGCAGGCTAAATCAGGTCATTTTGGTTCTTTAAATAATGCTGAAGGTAATTACAGATAGTCCACGACTTACAATATACTTGTTTTCCCTTTTAAATTGCAAATAAAACTAAATAAACAGCAGTAATCCACAATGCATTCCAGTTATGATTTTTTTACACCTACAATCTCATGTTCGGTCCCTAACACTATTGTAAGTCAGAGTCTATCTTTATTTTATTATTTATTTTTATTTAGATAAAGTATTGTAAACTATTTTTATTAATTTTTAACTACTATTTACCTTCATCAACATTAAAATTTGTTTAACAGTAAAAGCCAAAAACCGTATTAAAAGTTTTTTCTGAAGAACATTGCATATTTCAAAATTCTCAAGAAATATTCTTTTCAACATCTTACCTGAGTAAAAAAATACCTACAAAAATGAAATTCAAAATTACTTTCATTTACATAAACAGCAAAAAAAAAAAAAAAAAAGCTTGAAAAGGTAAGAAGTTAAACATTGTAATATATATATATATATCAGAGTGAGCTTGAGTACTAAAATCTTAACTCAGTTACAAAGAAAAGTAGAAAAATCTGGCACCATCTTCTGTTGATGCAGAAATCCAAGTATTCCAAGTTGATATCAAGAAAAGCATTCTTTTGTAAATGCAACCAGACATCGTTCACCAAATTAACTTATAACAATCTGCCACATTCAAAAGAACCAGTAAAAACATCAGGTTGCAAAACTTATCATGACGAACCTCATTCAAGGAATCTCCCAAACCTAAAACATTTGACAAAGAATTTGTTTCTAAAATAGACAGTGAATGCATAAAAAAGTAATATTTTTTCACATAATCATTTTAAATGAACAGTTTTAAGGCTGAATTCAGGAACAATATCAGACTGTATCACAATTTTTAATATGTGGTAATTGATCTCAAAGGAACTGAACAGGCTTTTGAGTTTCATTGGATAATTACATCCAATGCTCAAGGAGCAGGAAAAAGAAAAAATTATTGTACAATAATTTATTTCAAAATAAATATACATCTATTTACACATCAAATATGAAAGCAAATGCCAGTAAAGGTTTCCTGCAAGACATGAGCCACAGCATCTTTATCCAGCCAAGCTTTACTGTGCATGATACTTTTAATTACCAATAAATCAGTATATTATCAAGTAATGAAAAACAAATATTAAATAATCACAAACAATATTTATTGGTAGTATTATGTTGAGAAAGAATGATGCAACTTTTTCTATTTCTATCTGATTACAGATAACATAATACAGCACACAACCAGCCAATGACAGAACAAGGAAATGAGTTATCTGCCCTTCTCTCTTGCCATATCAGATTGTCCGTTCATTGTCCCATAAAAACCAATCAGTTTTGCAATTACTATTTAATCTCCCACTTATCTTTTTCCCAAGTATAGCAGATAAACCAATGCACAGCCAATTCTATGTATCCTAATATATTTGCTCATTTTATCAACTCTGATAAAGCAGGATATTAAATAAACCTGATTACTCTGCAGACATTAACATAAACTTTATTAATTGAAAATTTAACATTAAAAAATAAACAATCCTCAGTATCATGATGCAATCCAGATACAAATGTTAGATTAACAACGAAAATTATGAGAGGTTAAAGAAACTCTGCAAGAAACCTATAAATAATCACTGATTTAACAATTACCAATCTATTGTTGAAGCCAGTTTTTATATTTACGCTCTATAGTGCTGAAAAGTCAGCCATTAACAACAATAATAATTTTAAATATGTTCACACTATAGAAATTAGTTATTGTAGGATGAATATTTCTAAGATAACCAGTATTAATCAGAATGATAGTTTTGGTAGTAAAATAGAATCCAAGAATACTCAATGTTGAAGAGAGGAATTAAATATTAAAACATAACCCTGAGTATAAGTCATAACAGGTATCAACTGGACAATTTTAGAAGTGTTTGTGACCCTAAAAAGATAATAAAATAGGCAAATCTTTTTTTTTAAATGTTTAAAGAATTAATCAAAATGTTATTATTCAATAGTAACTAAGAAATCTAAATTACAATGCGAATTGGAGAAATGCGGAATCATAACACTAATTACTTAAGGTCACCTAATTGAACTTATGTTTATCATAATTTATCTAAATATATAAAGTTGTCATGTATATCTGTGTTCGTTTATACTCTTATAACTAGAGAACACTGCATCCCACAGCAAAACTAAAGGCATATTCGGAGCTTAATGACAAGAAAAAGCATTTACATCAAAATATTGACTTTTTCAACATAACCAGTTTCCTTGTCAATGCATTTAATACAGTGGTAAATATCACATAGATCAAACATTATGCACTGAAAATTTCAGACCAAAATTCAACTTGTAACTAGGTGTCAGGCTGTGGACTTATTGATCCACCCTTATAAAGAGCTTAAGCTTTGCAATGATTCAACAAAAAACATTGAATTTGAAAAATATATACACAAATACATATCTACAGTATTATATGCTATAAGAGTAGCCCTAAATTTCTGCCAGTCAAGCTTTTGATAAAAAGATCAGCTTGCACACTACCTTCCCCTGGTAAGAAATAGGAGATAGAAATTCCAATTTCTAACCAAACTTTTGACTATTTGAATCAATAATATGCAACAAAAAATCACTACATTGGTATATTTTTTTCAATACAGGCATCAGCTTACAGTCAAATATCCAAGCAAATTCTATAAACACAGCTTGTAAGTTTGTAGTTTATTGATCTTGATAAACAAGTTTTAGTATAACAATACTTGGCAAGGTTACTTTGTATCAGGTTAAACTAACTTCTACAGTTGGTAATTCTGTCATGAATTTGGAGTCAGTAAAATGAGAAAGGAAATAAATAGAGATAAGAGAGATGTTGGAATCTCTAAACTTGCAACCTATGATTGGGGATCCATCCACCAGACGGTACCTACCTATTGCACTGAGTGGATAGAGTCAGGTTCACACACTACAGATGTACACAGCAAAGATCAAAGAAATCAGGTATTTTTTGGAAGATCCATATAACATAACAGAATTCCAATCTTTTCATTGGTATTTATTTACCATGTCTAAATGAAATGTATGGAAACATTTCAAAAGAAGAAAAAAATCAATAGTTTTCCTTTTAAATTACCATAAGTTAACAAACAAGAAAGAATGCATTAGATGTTTAAACAAAGTAGTCTACTAACAAATCAATACTGTACTCAAACTGATAAGTAAAATTAAGTGCTATCCCGAATTCAAGATGTATTTGCTAACCATGATTGAAAGCCTATCCTGCGTTTAGGCATATTTTCAACAGCTGATTGTTTAACTTGTAGTATAGCGTCCCAAATTATTCCGTTTGTTTTGAGGGTCACGCAACAGGTTGTGGACCCTAATTACCATACAATCACCCTTGAGGAGGGCAAAAACAATTAATTAAGAAACCGGAATAAAATTCAATATCCGCAGCCCTTAGTATAAAACTTCATAACTTTTTTTAGATCATTCTTTTAAGTCACCGGATACCTCCAACAGTCAACAAACAATTGCCAACATTCGAAGAATCTTTTAACAAGATTTAAAACCGTGAACATTACTGTTAAAATATGCTTTTTTTATATAAACTAATTATCAAAACATTTACATTTAGTTAAAAATACACTTAAATTGGAGTTTATTTTTCGAGGAAACCTTTTTCGGAAGTCACAATCGGAGCCAACTACTAGATAACTTAAGGTTGAAAAAAATAAATTCAAAATTGTAAGGAACAACAAAATCCTTTTTATTGATGAATTACAGATATACTCAGCAAGAAAACAATTGTATTTCCTAATCCTCATTCATTAAAGTTCTACAATTTGGAATGTAAACAAATAATTATTTGGACTAGAAAAAAGAAAATAATGACTTGATGAATGAAATTATCAAAGTTACTCAAACTGCACCAGAATCCAAAGAACAAAACTATCTGTAAGATTGTCATCCGATCAAAAAATATTTTAGAAAATTTCAAAATACTGGATACATTTTGATCGACCCTGAAGAGAATTCCAAAGTTTACACAGCGGATTTCACCAAAACAAATAAAATAAATGAACCTTAGTCCACGTGTCGTAGTGTTGCAAAGGAAGTAGAAAAAAGTTTCAACTCATTAAAGAAAACTGTATAAATTGATTAGAAGACACAACAATTTCTACTGGTAAAAAACACAAAATAAATTGTAGAAGTAAAATGCTGTTCTATAAGTACAAGAAATTCAAGAATTTATAAATTCAAACACAAACAGGAAAACCTACTTTTAAAAAAGAACATCAAAAGCAAAAATGCAGACATAATACTGTTTTGTTCGTTTTTTATAAGCAGGAAGAAATGAGAAATCACTTAAACGATCAGGATTAAGGATTAAGATGATTACTTTAAAGAAAGAAGACTTTATAAAGAGAAAAAAGATAAAGATTATTCTTAAGGTGGCTATCAACTGGGGGATTAGTTTTCTGTTAAGTGCATACTATGATCAATCCCCCATTTTTAGAAAACTTGCTCATTTTTCTCTACAATTGAACAAAAATACATCTTAATCAAACATGTTTGTCATTACTCTTAAATACAGTTTTCTGTTTTTATTTACTGGAGTAAATTTTAAAAAATAGATGCATATTGAATGTGTGATCAATTCTGTAACCATCACCACATGTTCTGCCCCCACTTTCTCAATTCAGATCTTACTCTTTCTTTCTCCATAACTACAGTTGTAAATATCAGAAGTTGAGCCTTTGACATTAATTCTGATTATATGATTTTATTAAAGATTAAAATCGAATGTTTACTAACTAAACGATCGCTACTCAGTTGTTATATATCTATAGGTACTCACCCGTTCGTTCGAGCTGAACGACACTGGGTCCGTCCTCTTTCTCTTTGATGACGTTGCTAACTCAACTGAGTAGCGGCCATTAACACTAGAGCATAGTGCCGGTTAAAAAAAGTAGTTCGTCGACCGACAAGAAAGCAAAAGAAAGCCTTAAAACGACCCAGAATCAAAACAGACGCAACATAAAACAACCAGAGACAACAAAACTCATAATAAGACTCTAAATAGTTATTTTGTCATAAAGGGAGAACGTGTTTGGTAAACTGAAGCTATGATCAGCGAACGACAATGGTGTATCATTACGCGTGTAATAGTTCCGGCGGCGAATGTCGTTGCTTGCTGAATGACTACTCCATAAAATATGGCTACCGTTAGTACAGATAATTCCAAGTAATACACCAAATGACTGGTACGGCATGCTAGTACATATAAGCTGAATATGTCTGAGGAAAGAGGCGGAGATAACAATATATCACGAGTAGAATTGGGTAAGGGTATTTTTGATTCGAATAAGCGATTTAATATTGTATTTTTTGGCCCGGAAAAGCCATATAGCACACACGCACACACCATAGCACTTGTCTTTTCGACAAACAAGCCTGTCTCTATTATTATCACTGTTGTTATTATTATTATTATTATTTGTAGTCATGTTCGAAACGATAACATGCGACTTAAAAGCCCTCTTTTTCTTTTTCAGAACTCTACTTTCTAATTGTGAAATTTTTGGAGTCCGGACCCTGCAGTCGGGCAGCTGAGGTCAGTAAAGATCCTGCAGTTCGATTTTTTTCTCTGTCCGTTTCGACCTTTATCTAAAAGTGATTTTTTGTTGTTGTTCTTTCAGGTGTTACGTGAAGAGATCCAGCACCACAAGGTATGAATAAGAAAGGAAACCGTCGTCGTTGTCGTCCTCTTCTTCTTCACCCGGCCATGCTCTTCTCTCTTCTGGTCCTCCTCGGGCCGAGGCAGGAGAGAGACGCGCGCTTCTTTGCGCTGCCTAGTAACCAACTGGACGCTCTCCTCCTCGCAAAATCCTCAAAACTTCCATCATTTTTCAAACCCTTTTAATTTCATCTTACAACTTTACTTTGTTTATTAAATAAAACATGCCTCTATGGCCATCTCCGTATGCAGTTTACATTTAAAGAATTATTAAAGAATACTTATTCAACCTTAAAATAAAGATTTAATGAAAATAAAATAAAATATACATTAATTCTAGCAATAAAGATGTATGAAACTTAATAAAAGAAAGAATTACAAGCTTATCAGTACAGAGTACAGTACTCCTCCTTTTTTTCATCTTTTACTTTCTCTCTCACTTTTTTTTTCTTTTTTTTTCTTCTTTGTCTTTTTTTTTT
>VCCN01004615.1:2419836-2435631 GCA_006491835.1 Architeuthis dux | reverse complement strand
CCCTCCAGATGTGTAAATATGATTGTTATGATGTGTGCAATTTGCATACTTTTTTTTCACACTAAAATAAATTTTCTAAATGTTTAAAAATTTACAGAAGTAATCAAGTTTTGAAAACTAATTCTATTTTATAATGAACATTTTGTTTTTATAGTTAAAAAATTGTGTGTTTTATTTTAAAGAATAAAGCCAAACTGAAGCTCTATTTGAAGCCAACTTCCACATCAGATTTTTTATATAACGTGTTTTTTTGTGGAGTCAGCAGACGTCATTCTATCATTGGCTTGAGTATCCCTCGTTTGGTAACAGAAAACTCTATTCAAATTAGTGGTTCAGGCAAAAAGGTTAAAAATAATTGAACTAATATCTGAGTGAACACATCACATGATAAGAGAAAAAAATGGCAGTCGCTTTTTATTTTATTTATTTATATCAAATGTAATATAAGAAAAATGAGGCTGAAAAAGAGTTCAAAATTCTCCTGCTTATTATGAACAATTCTTGGTAATCTGCCCAAGAGTTAAAATAGAGTTACTAGCAACTAGTCCGATCGAATTACGAGATAACTAACACTGAAAGTAATGCCTGTTTTGCTTTTGATCTCAGAAGGAAAAAGAAAGAAATAGATAATGTGCACAAATGAGCTGAGCAGTCAACTTCCAGGTCTTTCTTTTCTATTTATTTATAAGTCAGGAGAGAAAGAGGTGGGCAATTGTTAAGTTTTCCCAGAAAACCAAAATCAGTCAATCTTGAATCAAAGAAATAAAACCAGGTTCATAGAATTGTCAGTAATAATCATTCTACTTTGAGTAAAAAAAAAGGAATATAAATGCCAGTCTATACTTATTTTTGTTTCTTAAATCTCTTCTTTTTCTATAACTTTGCAAACCTTAAATCTTGCTGACAGGAAAAAGCAACAGAAAAATTACATTGAGAAGAAATGATTCCTGGGTTCAATCTTCAATAACTGAATGGTTCGCCTTCAGAAGAGATTTTCTCACAACATTCTGCACAGATATAAAAGTGGCCTCCTCTCCACTTTTAAAGGAGACCAAAGGAAAAAAACATTCAAAAAGAATTATCAGGATTTTTTTTTCAACTGATCCTTTAAGAAAATGGTTCTTTTATTAACTAACATCCAACACAAATGCTCAAATTTGAAAATTCAGAGAAAGGAAAACATTAAGTACTCCTCTCTCATAACAGTCTGTTATACAGTAATCCCTTGATATGTGCGGTTTTGGTTAGTGCGCAAAAATTTATTGTGATGACTTGGGCCACGAAGAAAGTCACAAAGTCAAACAATATATATAAAAGACAACCTACCTTTTTTTCTATGTAGAAACACATTCAATTGTCTATTTCTTCTTAAGTATTAGCATCAATTAGTGGCTTTTAGTACTGGTTAGTAATTGAGAAGATAGGGAGGAAAAATAGAATATAGTGTTGTTAGCATTTAGAAGATTCAGTATGCTTGATTTAGGAGATGCTGAAATAGGTGTGACCAGCTTCGTTCACAAGTTGATTCTGACTGGTGAGTATTGCCTAAAAGCGCGGCAAACTCAAGATGCTGAAGTTGACCCCAAGGTCAACTGTCTAGACAAGCAGGAAGTGCTTCTAAAAATAGCACAAGCCGACTCCTGGTGTCCAGAGGTCATGACACATCCCTTGATATTTACAGTATAAAATTTGATTAATGTGATTCAAAAAAGTTTGAAAATAACCAGCTGGACCAAAATGATTTTGCTGGTTTTATTAATCCCGTCAACAAAGTCATTAATGATATTGCTACGATTGGAAGAGACTTTGGCTTTGAGGATGTCGGTTTCGGAAAATGTTTGGGAATCATTGGCTTCACATTCAAAAAACCGGAGTGACGAAGATCTTCTTGGAATTGAACATCAACGGGCATATGAAGAAGAAAGAAATCACGGTGAAAAACTTTAAGAATTGTTTCGGATAATTGAGAAGGCCAAATATCTTTTACTCGAGATGGACCTAAATGTAGACAGAAGCAATGAACGTTCACCGTGGTTGAGATAAGCAGATTGATTGTTATTGCAAAATGTTGTCAGAAAAGAAAAAAGCGAACAATGTTCAACTCTTTCTGTAAAAAATAGATAAAATAAATTCTTTAAAGATGAAATAAATGTTGTGAATAAAAACGAAATATTTATCATAAATAATGGCTTGAAATGGGACATAAAAATGACAACAATCAGCAGAGTAGACCTTTTGGATTATTTGTGTAACTTATTACATATTTTCTATGGTTTGAAAAGGGTCATTAATATTCAAATGGTTCTTCGGATGACTGAACTCCTTGTTATTTGTGTTGTAAACATGTTTCGGCCTATCCAGTAGTCTGTCCTGTACTTGTAAAAATCTCAATACTGAGGTATAATAAATAACATCAAACCCACAAATGGTGGAGAGGGCAAGTGAGTAATTGTGGTACAATGGTTTGAAGATTTTGGTCCTAAAATATCTCAGCAAAAAACTTTAGTTGAATTACCACACTTATCTGCTTCTAAAATGAAAGAGATATTGTCTGTTATATAGAGTCCATCTCTGGTAGTGGTCGGGTTTAGTGATTAATAATTAAACAAAGTGGATTTTAAGTGTTCTAAAAAAACTAGGGCAGAGGTGGGCTGTGTGTATTGTCATCAGGGAAAGTATCAAATAACATTTTGGTGTGAGTATGAATCAGGGAGTAGGTTTTCAAGTGTTTTGAAAGGCTGGGGCAGTAAATATATTTTTTGATGATTATCACCACTCCCTGATCTCACATATACACAAATATGGAACTTGATTGTTATTGCAAAATGTTGTCAGAAAAGAAAGTATCAAGTTTCATTTTTGTGAGATCAGGAAGTGGTGAAAAGGAGAAAACTGAAAATGTTTGAGGTCAAGTGATAGATGGAAAAAATTTTAATTGGAGTGGTGTCATGTATCCTGTGTTAACTGTTGGCCTGGAACCGTTAAACAGGAGTTTGTGTGTTTATTTAGATAGAGAGAATTAGATCAAGGAGATAAATCCAGTGGGAAAAGAGTCAAAATATGTGAAGTGTGTAAGTTGAAATAAGGGTTTGATATTTTAGCGGTTTAAGGTTTAGCATTGGGGCTGATCTTGTATATTGGCAATCTATATTGTTCAATAATGAGTTTGGCTAGTTGTGGAAATATATTGAAACAGCCCGGTCTTTGATTGATGGTGTTACACTGAGAGATGACTGCCGATTTGATGCATTTCCTTTTGTTATGTTCTTTCTTTATGATGGTATGTTGTAAATCAAAATTATGGCCTAATTTATTTCGATGTGTTGTGAGTGCTTTGGAATGGTTATCTATTTTGAGTGCTCTGCAGTGTTCATAAACTCTTTTTTTGATTAGTCTGGAGGTTTCTCCGATGTATACTTTATTTGGTAATCAAGTATCTGATTATTTTAGATGTGCTTGTGGTAATGTGTATGTCTAGGTTTCTTATGTTGTTGTCAAGTTTTCATGGTTTGTAAATTAGTTGGTAATGAGATGTATCTATTAGGTGTGATATTAATCACTGCTACCCACAACACTGGTTTATTGCTGGCTTTAGGTTATTCATGTGTTCTGACATTTATATTTATCTATGTATCCAGACTTTGCCCAGCTAAACCGTTCATAATAGAAACTTGAAGTTTTGTACACACACTCCCATCAATGAGTAGGGAAAATGCTTGTTTTTGTTTTTTGAAAATAGTTTTTTAGAGGGGGGTTCAATATGAAATGTAAGTTTATGTTAAATTGGTCACTAGTTTGTGCCCGCTTGTTTTTTTGAAAATTCAGATCTTTTTTAGTGATCACAGCCCAACATAAGGCGAGAGAAGTAACTTATTCATTGATCCCCCCTTTTCCAACTTTTTAATTGATCACCCCCAACACAGCATATATGGATGGTGGTGATTCATAATTTCCCTTGAAATGCTAGTTATTATTGTTTTTGTCATTTTTGTAAGTGTTGTGTATTTTGAATGCTTTTCTTTTTGCATTGTATATGAAATGGTGGGGTTAGTGGAGATCCTTAAAGGTGTGTTCAATGTAATTTTCTTCGTTCTTTAAATATTGGGGTCTGCATATCCTGAGGGCTTTCAGGTAGAAATCGATGATGAAAGCCGATTTTATTCTATTGTTGTGGTGTGAGTAGAAATTGATTAGTTCATTCTTGATGGTGGATTTTTGATATACACTTAATTGTAGGTTGGAGTTAGTTCTGTGAAGGTTGGGTTCAGCTAAATTGAGTTTTTCTGTTGGGGATATATTAAAAGGGCGTCATCTATGTATCAGAAGCAGTATGCGTTTTCGGGTAATATGTTTTGGGTAAAGGTGCCAGATTCCCAAAATTCTAAAAAGAGGCAAGCTGAGTGGTGAACGATTTAGTCCAAACTTTTGTTTACAGAATTTGTTGTTAAAGGTGAAGAAACACTGATTTGTGCAGAGTGTGCATATTTTAATTAGTTTGTCTATGGGTAGGGGTTTAAATATCTGTTCATTTGAATTAAAAATGATCTTCTCCAAATCTTCCTAAAATATCAAAACCATTTTGTTATAGAGATACAGTGAATACCTGACCTCTTTAACCATCAAGTTGTTTCTTGCCTTCTTCCACTTCATATTCATAGAAGTTGATGTTTTATATTTCAGTCACCCAAGTTCACAAGGATAAAGTGGGAAGACTGTGTTATCAAAATCTTTTAAAAATATATATGATAGACTTTAATAGATGTTAAAAACTGTTTCTGACTCTAAGCATAAACATTCATTGATACAGTCTTTTACTTTTGGTTTCTATGTACTCTCAAAAATACATATTTTTTCCGTCTCCAGCGGAAACACCCTAGTCGTCGTGTTTGGAAACAGCAGCCATATGGAGACGGGAAAGGTCATGATTGCCAAAATGCAATCTCCATCAGTTTGGATGGTCTGAATGTTTAGCCATTGGCCTTGTACTTGACCACTGACTATTCCATTGGTGTTCATTGTAGACATATTCTATGTATGGAGCTATATACATTGAAAGGATTAAATTGTTGTAAAATAATTGCATGGCCATGCATAATAAGTGCCCAATGCACCACTTTTTAAAAAGTTGATATTTTCTTCTTTTTTTTAGAGATACAATGCTCATTTTTTTACATTTTGAAGCTTGAACACTCTGCATTATGATTCATAGTTCAAGGATAAACATTTTAAAAAATGAGCATTGTAGCTCTAAAAATAACGAGAATATCAACGTTTTAAAAATGGTGCATTGGGCACTTATCATGCATGGCCACTCAATTCTATTTAAATGTTTATGTGAATCTGCAAAATTCTCAAATGTTTTACCCTCGAAGTGTGACATACTTTAACCTAGGCTTAAATTCCAACTAAATTTAAAGAGTTGATATATATATATGGCCAAAACAATAATCCCCCATGGGAGTTCTACACTTTAAACCAGGATATAGCTGTGACCCTGACCAATGAAATGCATTGCTCAAACACAGATATCGAATTATGGACAGTACATTCTGAAGACCAACCCAAGTACACTGGGCGGAGTTATCCAGATACACACTATAAAAAAGCTCAGTATAGAAACTTTCAGTGCCTTTTGAAAAAACACAAGTTAAAACCGGTAAAGGCTAATAATAATTATTATTTTTATGTCAAAACACCTAAAAATAAAAACATCTATGATTGGCTATCTTTTTTCACTTTTTTCTTAAACTTTAACAACCCTATTGTGGATTCTACCCAACCACTTCTCTCTCTCTCTATATATATATATAATATTTTTATATTATATACATTGGATCCGAACATATGTTCTCTTGTGTGTAAACAAGAAAGATTAACCAACAAGGTGAAAAGGTTTTCTTTGTCCATCATATTTAACCAAACATGCATCAATGAAGGATTACTGCCCAAATACTTTTTTCTAACACCAGTGGAGGTCTGAATTTGTAGTTTATGGCTGTCCTTTGGTTTTACTGCAGATAGATGAAGTCAGCATTTTCTTATCAGGGCATTTTGAGCAATATCAGTATCCACTCTATGTATGTTGTTCATGATTCTATAGACCTTTAGTAGGTCAGCACGTTTTCTTCTGTATTCAAGGGTCTGTAGATTGAGTTGTTTTAATCTTTCAGTGTAGGATATATCATCTCCCAATCTTGGAATGATCTTGGTGGCTCTCCTCTGTACTCTTTCTATAGCATCTCTTCTTTCAGGTTAGGAGACCACATGCAGGAAGCAAACTCCAGATGGAGACGTTCCAGAGACTTGTTATAGAGCAGACATGTTTTTATATATATTGTAAACCTGAAACTTTGTATACATACAGTCAACATGCATACATAAACAATCCTTGCTTTTTACAGAAAAGCTATAAATGATGTAGCCAGAACATTTTAGAACATTTTTATTTTAGTGTGAAAAAAAAGTATACAAATTGTATATACAAGCACACATCCTAACAATCATATTTACACAATATCTAGGGCCTTAAACCTTTTGTGGTGGTGTAATAAACATCATAATTCTTCTTAAAATCATTTGCATCTATTGATAGCACTACATATTCTGGTAATCTATTCCAAAGTCCTACTACTCAAAGAATTTTCTGATATTCAATCTACTTCTATTTGCTTCTACCGTATATGTGTGGCCTCTCTGTCCCTTGTACCCCCTTCTAGTAAAAAATACATCAGGGTTTACTACTTCTAAACCACACATAATCTTAAACATTTCTATTAAGTCTCCCCAATCTCTCCTATTTTTTAACGATGTTAATCCTGAAACTGGTAAAGGTACTCATACTTTTTAATTCCGGTACTAACTTAGTTGCTTATCTCTGGACTTTTTCTAAAAGATTTTTATCTCTCTCCAAGTACGGTGACAAGGCCTGTGTACAGTACTCGAGGTGTGGATGGACATAAGTCTTCTATAGTATAAGGAATGAGTCCTTGGCTATAAACAAAAACGTATGCTTAATCAATCCTAGTACCCTGTTCACCTTAGCCGCAGCACTGGCAATATACCTGGAGAATGAGAGTTTATCAGTTATTATGATACCAAGATCCTTTTCATCATTTACAATATCTTGTATATTTCCATTCATACAGTAATCGTAGCACGGATTTCTATTTCCTACATGTAAACACCTTAGATTTATCTTTATTAAAAGCTAATAACCATTTTCTTGACCATAACATTAATTTATCTAGGTCATCCTGTACGCTTACTTGGTCAAATGGTGACAAGACTGGATGGTACAATTTGGTATCATCTGCAAAGATTTTACATTTTATAGATATTGTATCCGGTAGATCATTAATAAATATTTCAAATAGTACTGGTGGCACACCACTACTCACACACCTCCACTCAGATTTAGAATCATTCACACAGACTCTGTTTCCTACTCCACAGGAAGTCTTCAAGCCAACAAGTTAGTTTGCCAACTATTTCCATTCATACATTAATCGTAACACGGATTTCTATTTCCTACGTGTAACACCTTATATTATCTTCATTCTTTGAGCGTGGTAAGTAGATTCGTTAGATATGATTTCTCATAAAGGAATTATCCATCAATTCTTTTTCATTCTGAAAATAATTTAAAGGAAATCGTAATAAAACAGCTATAATAGCCTTGCCACTGTTTTCTAAATAAGCTTGCAATACATTAAATGTATATTTTTCTTAACTTATTTAATATCATTTACTCTAAAAATATTCATCAAGTTACACTTTTAAAGAGTACAAGATTCTGTTTGAAGTATCCTTAACTCTTAAATGCATTTTAGGGAATTCAAAAAGTAATTCATGGGGAGTAACTTCTGATTAAATTTACTTCTTTGGACGTTTTGGTAATTTTTTCTTTAATTCAATTCACACAACAATTCCATTTTTATTATCTTATGCATTGAAGAGTTCCACAGTGGTTACTAGTGGTCTATGAATCTAAGAGTTAAAAAGACGGAACAAAATCCTCCAAAACTGATTCACTTTTATTAGAAACCATCAACCAAAACTGTCACCAAAACTTTCAACATAGGTTTCTTCAGTTTTCAAGTTGGTCTGGCTGTCTATGTATGTATCAGGTGTACAGGCCACACCGATAGTGCTAGAGGCCAGAAAAGTTAAAAATTTACTCATTACGTTTTTTTGTTTTTTGAAAATCCCCCCCCCAAATAGGTTTTTATAAATTTATTTTTTATTTTAATAGGTTGATCCCTTAGTTTGTGTCCATTTGTTTTTTTGAAAATTCAGACTTTTTTAGTTAATTTTTAGTTGATCACCCCCAACACAGTATGCTGCCAAAAGACATTGGTCACATGACGGTTTCTATTGAGTGACTAACCAGAGCTGTCATTCATTTATTCAATCTCTGCTCTTAATGATCTTATCATGAAGTTTTGATCAAGTGAAACCAAATGCATCCACAGTTCAATAAATAGACAAAACCTTTAGAAGCTTAAATCAAATACAAAAACTTAAAACTTAAAAATTCTCCTCTTTTCAAGTAGTCTGTCCTGTACTTGTAAAATTCTCAATACTGAGGTATAATAAATAACATCAAACCCACAAATGGTGGAGAGGGCAAGTGAGTGGTACAATGATTTGAAGATTTTGGTCCTAAAATATCTCAGCAAAAAACTTTAGATGATTTACCACACTTGTCTGCTTCTAAAATGAAAGAGAGATTTTCTAAGGTAAATCGAGATTACAAATCAGATCAACCCACATTAGGAATTGAACCACTGATATCATAGCCTATCTCTTTTTAAAAATGTAATTCTCTCTCATTATTTCTCTCTTTCTTCCTCTACCATTCCACTTCTCACATCTTTTATCGCTTTCTTTTTTTCCCTCTCTCCTTACTAGTCCAGGATCTGTAGGAAAGTTTGAGTATGGAGAATCTTTTTCAGAAATGCTTAGTAGGTGTCTTACAAAGTCTGTGAGGATCTCCTCTACATTGACATTTAAATACAAATGATCTACTATTTTTTCCCTTGCCGAAGAAATAATCTGCTGGATTTGAAGTAACTTTTCAAACTCTGATGCATAAAACTTGATGGAGTGCTCTTTCAGAAACCTAAATCCCAACATAAGCATCCATTTAACTCTCCTCACATTGTAAAATTCTTCCATTCTAAAACAAACTCTACCATTTTCTATAGTTTTGGGAAGGATCATTAATATTCAAATGGTTCTTCGGATGATTGAACTCCTTGTTGTTGTTTGTGTTGTTCTATAGTTTTGAGAAAAGTCATTAATATTCAAATGGTTCTTTGGATGATTGAACTCCTTCTTGTTGTTTGTGTAATAAAAAGAGAATGGCAACCATCTTCCTCTTTGGGAGGAAGTCCAGATTATTGACAGAGAACGATGTTGGAAGCAGAGAAAAATCAAAGAAACAGCTCACATCAAAATGTTGACTAAATGCATTACCCAATGTGGTTTCCGCTTCTCAACAGACCTAAACCCGACACGACTGTTTTACATTCTGGTCAACGAGCTGCCATATATAGCGTTGAGTTTTTAGTAGAAGAGAGAGCTTGGAAGGACACGTGTGTAGTTGACCATGGTCATTATTTGAATAAAGGACCTGTAAGTACATAATCTTTTGTTGCATTTTTAATCTGTTAATATCTGTCATTAAACTAAGCTTACAACAAGAAC
This sequence comes from Architeuthis dux, assembly GCA_006491835.1. NCBI lineage: Eukaryota > Metazoa > Mollusca > Cephalopoda > Oegopsida > Architeuthidae > Architeuthis > Architeuthis dux. The sequence continues at coordinate 2,425,923 of VCCN01004615.1, read as the reverse complement.
AGTATTTTTGAACTTATCTGGATTGATTAGCTGGATTTCACGTGCAATAGTGTAAATGCCTTCGTCACAGTAAATAGTTTTGGTGCAACTGGTCGAGGATACTATTGAAATTTAATAGTGCTGTGTAAACGGTTGTTTATTGAGTGACTGGATATGGTATTACAAGTGAAAATCCAACTTATTTCTGCAGTAGATCCTCCTTTGATCACTTCCCCATGGCACAGGCTGTTCAAGGTTTTCTTCTGGATTGGAAATCAGAACAGTGTAGAATGGTGTGTGCAATTCTTGAAAACTGTCATAACATGTCTGGATTTTCATATTGCTTCTTCTCATCCTCTTTCATCATAAATAAATCTGAGGCAACTTCGTAATTGCTTGGAAGATCAGGACATTTGGCCAGTTTGAAATAAGGCTGTACATGTTGCAGTACATTATTTGTAATAAAGTTTGTGCCTTAAGATTCCACTTTTGGGAACGCTTCCATATTTCCAATTCTTCATCATCTTCATTTTGGAAGATATCACTTTCTTCAATTACATTAAATAATGTACTGAAAAGTATCAGGTATTTTACTTTCAGTCCAACAGCTGAGCATCACCAAATTTATCATTGAGACCAAAGTCTGCAATCTGCAATGCTTCTCTCAATAGAATGACACTATTGCAGCTACTCATGACATCTATTACTAAAAATCATGAGTGGTTTGTTAGCCTCTGTAGATTCTGAAAACCTAATGCTATTTCCAAAGTCATCACACAACATTAGGTTTAGTCCCCTGTTACTGATTTTGATCTCTTCATTTTGTATATTAAACTGATCTCTAATGTAAGGGTGTATCCATAACCTTTATCTAGTCCAGATTTAATATCATGAACTATGTAACATGAGGTGAACTTTTACCATCTGATTGAAGTTTCCGTTTGTATCTCAGTAATTACCCAGAAATACAATTGTCATGACACAATAGATCGGCACCAAAAACACTTGACACATCTTGCAGATCACAAGTATGAGTGAAAACAACATCTTGTAAGTACAAAGTGGCTTTCAAAAACCCCTCAGCTCTTGGGTACTCACTCATTCTATACTTCTGGTAAATATGCTTATGAGGTTTCTGGTTACAGACTATACATGGACGGTCTAGATTAGAAGTAACTCTTGCTTGAGGATTGTTGTGTGGTTCACGTTTCCTAAGATTTTCCTCTTCAGTCGATTAAGAAATGCTGGCTTTATCTTCATTTTCTATTCTTTCCTTCACACTTAGAATCTAGAAAAGGGACTTTTTATGACAGGATTGTTTGTGGCTTGCATTACTCATGTGGTAGTAAAACACTGCTGTATCACATGATGAGTTCAAATGTCATTTCACGTTTTTTCTGATGCCCTGATTTTTTAACACACTATCATCACTTTTATTACATATATATGCACAGTTTTCATCTATTTTGAAGTCTGATACACAGACTTTTGACTCTCTAAACAGTGGAGAGCCGTTCTAAACAGTGAGAGATGCTCCCAAACAAGTAAGCGAACACCGTTCCCACAAGTAGTATTGTGGGAACGGCGATCCCTCTCAGCCTTTTGGCTAAGATCAAAGTGTAGTAACTGTTCTTCGAAACTGCCATGGCCTCGAAGTTCAGAGAACCACAGCCCTTCAGGGGTCCTTGTGGCATGCCTGGGTATCATCCTGGGGGAAGTTGCGAAGGATATTGAAGCCTTTGGCTAGGATCAAAGTGGAGTATCTGTGCTTCGAAACCGCCATGGCCTCAAAGTTCAGAGAACCACAGCACTTTGGGGGTCCTTGTGGCATGCTCGGGTATCTCCGGATATCTGGGAGAAGTTGCACAGGATATCTTGGCCAGCTGGTCGGGAGGCAATCACCATTAGCATGCTTGGGATTCGTCCTGAGAAGCTTATCCCGGTCCTCGTGGCATTTGTCTCAGTGACAGGGATTTGGGATTCTCCCCCCTCAAGTCTCTAGTCTCCCCCTACTGAATTCAGCACTAAATGACCCACCAAGGGTCGATGTGCCGTTAAATAAAACAATCAATCAATCAATTACTTGTTTGGGAAGGGGAACAGTGTTCCCTCACTATTACCAAAATTCTCTATTTGAACAATTCACTGATAAGAAAAATTAGTCAGTATATGTCCAAATACTTATTCCATATGGCCTCAAAACATCTTTATATATATATATAAATAATTGGTTATTTTTCAAAGATTTCCTCAAGGATGGGGGGGGGGTAAGCGCAGAGAGTTTGAAAACTTCTTTCTTTACACCATTGACTCTAGACAATTTTAGGACATCCATATCTTTCATTTCAACAACCTGCAAACAAAAACACAAATTAATAAGACATAAAAAATATTAAGAATACCTGAAAATTAGGCACTTTAAATAGTTTTTAACATTATTCACCATTTGTATCTCTCCTCTTAGCTTTGTAGAGGTCAAATTAGACACAGTGAAAGTTTCATGCAATTCAGGCCAGTATTAAGAGAGATATGACAAGTTTCGTGATTGAGAGGCTGCCATCTTTGATGACATCATAGCTGGAAAACCTCCCAGGTGGCAGATGTCCACCTAAGTCAAAATTACTAACTAAGACACCCACTAAGCATTTCTGAAAACAAAAAATCTCCATACTCAAACTTTCCTACAGAACCATAGCCAGATTAAGGACTATACAGTCTTCCTGCATTTTCTACCTTTCTTTTTTCTTTCTTTCCCAATTCTCTCTCCAATTCTCCTGCTTTGACATCCTGAATCTTATACTTCTTTCTTTCTACATTTATTTCCTTTTCTCTCTTTGGCAGCCTCTCTTATTCTTCCTCTCCTTATATTGAGATCCTCACCAATCCTGATCTCTGTATAATACAAATCTTTTATAGCATGCAAATAGGAACAACTTGGCCAGACATTTTCTCTTCCAATATTTCTTGGTTTCTTTTCTAATTGTCTTTAGCTTCATTTTCTGTTCCATTTTTAATTTCTTATTTTTTCTAGCAATTGAATTTTGTTAATTAAGTTTTATTTCTAATTTACCTTTCTTCCCGACTTCTGCAGACATATTTTTCATTTTCATAGATTCATATATTTTTTACCATTTAAAAAAATCTTTTTTCCTTTTTCTCTTCATTTTTTCTCCTTTCAGTATTTTTTTTTCTTCCTTTTTGACCTTCACTATTTCCCTTCCCTTCTTCTTCTTTTCTAATTTTTCTTTTCTTTTTCTCTCGTTGTCTGCCTTCCGTTCTTCCTTCTCTTCTTCTCCCATTTTTGTTCCTTCTCTTCACTTTTTCTCTTCACTTTCCAAATCACCATCTTTACTCTCCTACATTTTCCTTCCTCAAAATGAAACACTCAACCCCTGAAAACTTAAAATTTTGAATAAACTAAATTTGCAATGTAAAGCTAGATAACAAAAAATGGATATATTTTTATTTTGGAGAAGAAGACATTTTCCTCGTCCTGAAAGAAATCATGATTGGCCAGGGTTGTAAAGTAATCTAATGAAATTTGGTTGGGCAAAGGTTAGACCAAGCGACAGCAAGTAATTCTATTCATCCAGACCAGCTCACAATCTTATTTCATCCGGCCTGCAGACTTTATTGAGTATGTGATGTTGCATATAAAAATTCTTTGTTTTCCTCATCTATTTCATGGATAGTGAACAATAAAATTCAGTATCATAAAATAGAGCAAAAGTCTCATTTTTGCAGTGGCCTCAAACGAATCAATGTTTCATAGCAGAAAATGTTTTAACACTCCGCATTCCTGCAGTTCTATTGATATACACAAAATTAGAACCACAATTTGACAATATTTTGTCCCCCAAAAACGAATTTCATAGTTCTCCAGGAGTATATACATGGAAGTACATGGAGGTTTATGTAGGTCTATACACACATAATGAAAAATATTAAACTAATTACAAAAGACAAGTTGTTTCATAGTTTTGTATGATCAGAGTTTCATTTTTGGCAATCATTACCTTTCCTGTTTCTATATGGCCACCACTTCAGCAGCCGACAACTCTGCTATCAGCGGCCATTTCTGCTGATAGTGGAATCATCCGAGTTGTCGGCTGCTGCTGATGCCGTTGAATTTAAAAAGCTAAAACATTAACTCTAACTACCCTGAACCCTAAAAATAGCAACACCAACCCCCAACCCTAACCCTTACGCTAAAGACACTAACTCTAACTTATCATTTGTATTTATCAAGGTTTTGCTTGAATAAAAAAAAAACTGAAAAAAAAAACAGTAGTCTCTTGAACCACATGAAATTGCCAGATATCAGTAGACCACTTAAAAAATGAAAATGCTATTCTGAGGAATCTTCTTTGTAAGTTTGGTTTAATGACAGATATTAACAGATTAAAAATGCAAACAGAAGATGTACTCACAGATCCTTTATTCAAACAATGACCGTGGTCAACGATTCACACACGTGTCTTTCTCGAGCTTTCTGATCTACTACTAGCAAAAACAATATGGCTGCTCCTTCACCAGAACGTAAAACAGCGCACCTTACCGGAAGTGGATAAGAATTATTCCACCTAAGGGGAATAACTCATGATACTTACATAACATTCTTGTCTCTTTGTTCGATTCTGCTATCAGAACAGCTGAAATGGCAACGAAAAAGAAACAGGAAAGTTAATGATAGCCTCATTATTTCTTTTTTTTTATATTCACCTTGGCCCACAAGACATAAGAACAATCCAGGCCGCCTCCCATGAAGTTTGCCAAACCCTGATCCAGACTATAGGTTGAACAAGAGCAGGAAAAGTGTCGACAACGGAAGGAGGGGTGACTAAACCAAAATTCAACATGGCCACTCTTTGACTTGAAGTCCAGTTAATCAAATCATTGTCGAATAGCCAGAGCAATAGTCTCAAGGCTAGGGCATTGCTTTTAAGGCTCACAGATACAGGGTTCATCATTTCACAAATTTCATCATCTCGAGGCTGCTAGTCTGAATGTTTCTTGTAATAATAAAAATACTTTAACTCAAAACTAATGACAATTTATGGTTCAATGTAGAAAACAAAGCTTATTGACAATATTTTGGTAAAAAAAAGAGAAATATAAGCTTTCAAGCAAGTCATGTCCCACTCACATAATAGGTGAGTTTTTCTTTGAATTAGTGACTACAGTCATCCCATCCTACAAAAAGGCTACCAATGCATTTTTCAAGAAAATACATATATGTATTTTTGAGATATTTTGATAAAAATCCATAATTTTGGGGATATATTAGAACCTTGCAAAATAAAAGTACTGGAGTTCATAAAACTATAACAGAAAGAATCAAACAAATTTGACTCTTCCCACCAACATTGAGAAAAAGAGAACAGATACTACACTTTGCCAATGATAAATGGCCAAGAAAGGATTTAAGTTAAGATTAAGGGTTTAAATAAACAGGCATGGGTGTCTGCTGACACTTTACTGGGGAGGGTGGATGTATTCGGAATATATCTTAGTGGCAATGAAGAATAATATCATCTTTTTATAGGGGTACATAAAACAATTGTACAGCATCAGTATCTTTTATTGTCTATAAGGTTCCAACTGTCAAACCCCCTCACTATAGGGGGTGAAGGGCACGTTCAAAGAGGGAGAGAAGAAAGGAAAAAAATCATTGTGGAAGTTGGAGGAGGAAACCTGAAAATGAAATCTCAAAGTAGTCACGTGGTGATTTCACTGGCTCCAACAGGAAGGGAAGTGTAATCCATGAGCTTGACAAAAGGAAGAGAATAAAAAGGGGCATAGGGAAAGAACCACATTCATTTTAGCATCAGACAGGTTTCTTCAGTTTTCAAGTTGGTCCGGCTGGCTGGCTGGCTATGTATGTATCATGCATACAGGCCACACCAAGGGAGCTAGACGGCTGGAATTTTCAAAATCTATTCCTTATTATGTCAAGAAAAAATTTTTTTTGAACACCCCCAATGGGTTTTAGTGGGGGGGTTCAATTTACAATGTAAGTTTATGCTAATTGGTCCCTAGTTTGTACATGGCTGTGTTCACGCTTGCTCTTTTGAAAATTTGGACTTTTTAGTGATCCAACAAAAGGCG
>VCCN01004615.1:2385412-2395538 GCA_006491835.1 Architeuthis dux | reverse complement strand
ATTGAGCACTTTTATAATAAAACCATTTAAGATAATACATATCCATCTGTATATCTATTGGCTTTATTTATATATATTTTTCAGTGTAATATATATATTACACTGAAAAATATTATTTTAGAATGTTCCTTTTTTAAATGAAAAATTTAGACTGAAAACTTTGATTTACTGGCTGAAAAGTAGGATATGTAACTCGTAACTCATTGAAGAGAAAAAAATGCAAAAATACAGAACTCTAACAAAAATAGCAAGAATAATGAAAAACATTTGGCGAAGTCTGACTGCCATGCACTTAAAAAGTGTATGGCATCAATTGGACTGGATAGATAGGGGGGGGGGGCAGAAATCAGATATACTTTGTGCATTGAATGCCTCTTCCTAGTTCCACATCCAAGTGTCTTTTATTCAATTATATACAAATGACCAAAACTCTGTTAGCTAAATGCATTACCTTCTAAATGTTATTGATGAAACAATTCTATCAATTGATAAGCGTCCCATCAACATTTAGTAGCTATTAGTTCAAAATTTGACAAATTAATAATTTTGTAATGAAAAGATTTAAAACTGATATTTTGGGGGAAGATTGAATAAATCCCAACAATTAGCATTTAAATATTTAAAAAAAGGAAAAAAGTATGAATACAAAGGGTATTAATCATTAGCACTATAAAACAAAAATGCACACGTAAACTCATAATAAATAAAAGATAGTATTATTTTTATTAATAAAATGAAAAATTTAACTCTAAGTCAAATAATCTCACCCTTAGACATATCACAGCAATTGCAAAAAAAAAAGAAAAAAAGATTATGCACACAGCTATAGAGAGAAGAAATACTTCATTAAAAAGGAGCAAATATATGTCCATTCACTGCAGGGCAAAAATGATTGTTTTTTTTTTTTCTTTCTTAAATTTGATTTAAATCCAAATTTTAAAATAGGGATCCCTCTCACTCTTTTTTAAAAATATTTTTATATTAATTTTAGCTTTCCAGAAACTGATTGGTTAAAGGAAGTGATAAATATAAAGAAGGCACTGTTGATGGATGGAGACTGCTAGGGGCACAGAAATCCACGCATATGCTGTGTTAGGAGGAGTCTGCAATACTTGGAAAGTAGATGACTATTTTAGACCCTTAATAAAAAATAGATCTTCAAATTCATATAAGCCACATCTAGTTGTAATTAGGAAATGATCTATGGATAAATATAAGCATATGATTTACATATTTGAACAAGGCTTCTTTCAAAGCAGCAAAAATAGCAGCAGTAAGAAGTTAAAATTGTCTGAAACAACTATTTAAGGGGTAGAGACTTAGGCAAGATATTAAAAATAACAAATACTATTTAATAAGAATTATTAAATTAAATTTCTGATGCTTATTTTGTTTATATATATTTTGCCCATATTAATAATGATTGAATTGAAATTATAAGTTCAGCAAAAATGTCTTTTCAGTTTCAGAATTCAAATTTTATATAGATTTTAAAACAATTTACAACACTTAGTTTTAGATATTTTTATCTTCAAAATAATACTTTTCTTTATATACCATTATATAAAGAATATATTTATTCATTATTCAGCAAATTAGAGATGGAATCAGCTTATAGCTGAAATATATTTCCATTCAGAAACAAAAAATGATTTGAAATAAATTTGGCATATTTTCCGATATTTGGCAAAGCTTCATTTTAATTTTATTTCATTAATAGAGACCAAATTATAAATGCCTATTTTTTGCAAATCTTGGTTCTTGGGAGTTAGGTGTGTGTGCGTGGGTGGGTGGGGGGTATTCCCTTGTTTTGAAGAATCACTGCTAGTAAAAGTTTAAAAATTGCAAAGGTTAGTTAAATTCTGAGAAAAGAAAAATACTAGATATGATTAATTGTAATTATTGCTTGGATAGGAATCATTCAATATGGAACTTGTCAAAAAAAATGTGGTGTGTGGAGAAAATGCGTAAAGGAATTCAGGAAGACAAATGAATAATAGATGCAAATATGAACCTTAAAAATTTCAATCGACAATATTGTTATCTTTATAAAAGCAGTCTTATTAGTTAACATAATATTCATAGAAATTGGCATTGCTGTGTATAATTGATTAGCAGAAACATTGGACTTGGAAGAGTTAAAAGAAAAAAAAAACAAAGCTCTATAATCTGCCAAGATGAGAGAGCTACCAAAGATTCAGCACAAATTACAGAATTGCCTATAATTGAAATTTATGAACTCATTCACAGAATGTATTTGTTAAAAAGTTACAAGGTGATCATGAAGAGGAGCAAATATCAATATATTAAATCAAGAGTAGGATTTTGAGAAATCTGAAATAAATATCTGAAAAATAAAGTACCAAAAAGGGATTTTAGACAAATATGATTGGAAACCATTCTGACAGCAATGTTTTCTTTTGGATACAGAGAGGCAACTGAAATACTTAAGGATAATGCTTTTGTTTAGTTTTGAGATAAGAACTAAATTATAGGGATTATTTTCTTTTGTTAAATCTTTGAAGAACTATTTAAATTTATCAGTTAATAAAGTTAATTTATAGGACAAAAAAATGACTTAGTATCTGTCCAAGTGTGTTCAGAAACATGGAACATTCGATTAACCATTCGATTATGTTTAGAGTAATCAACCTTATTATGTGAAACAGTTGATCTTAAGCTTTACTTAATATACAGACAATTTTCTGGGAGGGGAAAACGGAGTTCAAAAAAGAAAATATTTCTTGACTGAGATCACCTTTTTTATGTGCATTTCTCATAACATAAGGTTCTTGCAATGGGCACCACCAGCCTTTTAGCGCCGTCGTTGGACATAGACCTTCCCCAAGATTTTCCAGACCCGGGGGAGGTCTATGTCCAACAACGTACATTAAAAGACTGATGATGATACCCATTGCAGTGTACACACACACACCACACACACACACAAAGAGTTTACAATATAAGATCAACTGAGGTTCTGTAGGCAGAATATATCTGTGATATCAGTATAACATACCCTATACATATTATACATGTAAATTTTTCATGATAATCATGTATGCTTGTTTTAAGTGTTTACACCTACATTTGTGTAGGTTTATCATACCACATGAGTATTATTGCACAAGATTCAATATGAACCTCTATTGGCTGATAACTGAAATGTGTACATTATATTAACACATTGCTAAGTGCAATGTGTGTACAAATTATTATTAAAACTGACCATAATGCACATTTACTGTGTTTATTTATCATGTTTTAATATATTCTTCTTAGTTCAGTCTTCATTGTTTATAAACTACATTGTAAAAATGTTTGTTGAGGATTTTAATTCTGTTTTCAATTTTAATTCTGTCAGAAACCATTACTGTTTAAATTTTCGATTACAGACACTTTTAAAGAGTGAAACCTTTTTTGTCAAAAACTACTCATTAGCTGGAACAGCTGAAATGGTCACATCATTTCCCGGCTCAACTTATTCAGCTAAATATTTTTTAAAAAAAACAATTAAGTATTTTTTGCAAATTAATAATGATAAAAAAAGGCTTTTGGTTTTACAATTAGAATTTTTAAAAAAGGAGCATAAACAGACTTTTTTTTGTTTTTTTAGAAAATAGAACAATTATTATTATTATGTCCATCCATAAAATAGGAACTTAATCAAACAATCTCATGAGACAATAGCCTCATTTTTTTTTAATCTCAGACAAATCCATGTTATTTTCTTCTTTTTATTTCACATAAATCAAAATCTAGAGAAAAACACATTTCTTATTAATTTTAACCCTATCCCCACAACAAGCTGAGCAGCTAAATATTATTTCAATCTAATAATTCATTCATTATTCAAACTTTAGTTGGAAACCGGTTATTCAAATCAGAACTATTTTCAGTTAAAACTCAATTATTATAGAATCATTTTACTCATAAGAAGCAAAATTCATTTGGCCTAAAATGTTTCAAAGGTGACACCAAATTCAAACTGAAAAGTTAAAAATAACATTACATAAACAGTGATCCCCATATTATTATTATTATTATTAAATAGGTAATGATATTTTAATGGTTAAAAAGACGTTTTTAAATAATATCTTTTCTTTAATGCATTTTCTAAGTTTTCAACCAACTGATAGACTTTTTTTTGTTAAAATAAATTTGAAATTATTTTAAAGTTTATCTGAAATTGTGCAAGTCATTCAGCTGAAAATTAAAGATGAAGTGATGTTATTTGAGTAAATATTTAGTTTAAAATTTCTTTTGGCAAATCATTGTATAATACAGAGGTAAAAAGTTAATACTGTAAGAATTGTAATTCTGATTTAATACTGAGTTGAACATTATTTCCAAAAAAATCTTTTGGCAGTGTGGACTACTAAGAAGTCTTTGTTTACTGAATCTGCAATTTTTGTTATGTTGAATCTAATTATTTGAGTTTGATTTTCAGTTAGGTCAATAGCTACAAGTGGGAGTTGGTGTCTCTATATGGTTTTTTATTGGTCACAGCACCAAATTATATATAAATCTACTCCAACAACCATCCCCATATCATAAATCTTATTTATAAAGTAAGAAATTATTCACCCACATGCATAAAAAAAACCTATGAGTGTACTCAATTAGCTGCTGAGTGCACAGGGAAATTTGTCCTAATGAAGAGTTTTCCACACTCTTCGCTCATACCGGGAATCAAATCCAGGATCTTCTGAGTGTGAGGCAGACGTGCTAACCATTATATTATCCGAGCGGACTCCCAAACAAATTGCTGAAGATTTAATATTGCACAATATAAAATACTGATTAACAAATTGTCCCTTTGAATTTATTTATATGAGAACACATTTTCTTCCAAATGATTTCAAATATAGATTAAATATCTATATTTGAAATCATTAGGGCAATCTCTCTTTTTTGTAAATTAGTTTGGTTTCTTTGTGTAGACCAGTGGTTCCCAACCGTTTCAAGGTCATTCCCCACTGTTAATAAGATTATTAATCTTCCCACAGTTCATTTAAGTAAGTTTCAAAAAGTCTACCAGTTCGCAAGTGTAAACCAGTTTTCAACCTTGATTATTTTCAGATCTATATTGTCTGCAGAAATAATTTTTAGTTGAAAATTTTCTACAATCTTTTTTTTTTTTTTATTAATAACACAAAGATTATTATGATAACATTAATAGATTTCAAGTTTCAGACGTTTTTATCGACACATGTCATCTTTTGCCAAAGTCTATTATATTAAATAATCAATGTTGCAGTCGTTTATGAAAATTAAAAATTTTATTGAAGTTAATAAAACCAATTAAACACAACGACAAAAAGCCATAATTAAATTTAAAGTAATTTTAATAAACAACACTGGTATGGAAAATTCAGACCTTTGGTTGCACAGTTATACTCCGTCTTACATCAGACATCCCAACTACCCTTAAGCCAAAAACATTCACTATGACTTTTATTTTTACCTAATTCCCCTCTGATTGGGAACCTCTAATGTAGAGATATATTAGTGCAGATGGGCTTTTGGAGTTCATGCCTTCCCTCAGAGTATTTGTTCAAAATAATTGATTTGTTGGAAATATCTGCTAAGATGATAAACACTAAACCATCCTACTATGAAAAAAACCCCAACACAATTGGTACTATTGAACTATAATAAGAACACCTTTGAAATATTCTCTTAATAGTTAAAGCCCTAAAATATATTTAAAAGAGGAAATTTCAATGATAAGTTAAGAAAAAAATTATGTTAATCTTCTACTTGGAATGAATTAAATATTTGACAATGCAAATTAGCTCTAATTTCTCTGAATTCTAGCCACAGGTTTGAGAGACCTCCTTCCAGTGTTGAGGAGTAGAAGTTTTCATGTTCATGGACCAAGAAATCTGATAATGTAGACAGGTTAAACTGGTAATAATTTCAAATGGGGATCATTTCTTTTTTTAATATGATAAAGAATTAGGTCTGAGTCATTGGAATCAAAGTTATATAAAAGATTAGCTTAATCAAGAAAATGTATATTTTTTATAAACAAGCTTTCTTTTTTTTTTTAATATTAAACTAATCCTAGCAATGATACTGTTTGAATTAATCAGGAAGAATAGAACTATAAGGAAGGAAATGGTGCTATCCAAAATTAATGTTATATTCAATGAGAAAAAAAAGCCTAGCTCTGCAGTTGCTGGTGTATTCGCCATTTTTTTTTTTATACACAATTCCTAATTTGTCTTAAATGAGGAAATGATTTTACTTTCCCCAATGGAAAGCTGCCAGATTTACTGCACTGAGTCTTGGTGTCATCTCAATATTATCTTAAGTGTTTGCCAAGAATTCTTCCACTACTGAAAATTGAATTAGGTGGCAACCAGTTTGCAATCAATGCAGCCAATTATACAAAACAAGACAAGCAACCATTGCTGACAGATTTACAAAGCAATTTTCTTTTCAAAAGCAATCAGAAGATCAATATCATTTTTCTATAACCAGATCCTTAAGTCACTCCCACGTAGACAACTTTTGCATTATTATTAAGCAGACTTTAGGTCTGAAACTTATATCTTTCATTTTTTTAAAAATAAAAATATATAAAAACTATTCCTACACAAAATGCACTAACATCATTCTGCTGTCATTTGTTGAGAATAAGTCCACTATTTCAGCTTCAGTAGCAAATCCATGTTACTAATACCATTTATGAAGCTAGAAAACTTAAAAAGTAAAAATTATAAATGAAGGAACGGTGGAGTTGGTTATTAATGTTATATCAAATATACTTTGAAATTTTGAGAGGAGTCCTTGTTATTCTGAGAGTTGTTCAGACTATTGAACTCGTTGCTTTTGTTGTTAATACATTTTGGCTGATTTATTCTACTTTGATCCTAAAGAAGAACAAAGATCACTTTACATCTAAAGACTAGACAGTTGATTCAATATTAGAGAAAACTATCGGATATTTTTGGCCTTCTTAAGATACATAAGAAACATATTCCATTAACCCTTTCAAGCCTACTCTGAAATGGGAAGAAATTCAATCGATGGGCCATTGTTATCAAGTTTAATTGTTGAAAAAAACTTCAACATTTAATTTAAACTAAATTGTATGTTTAAGAAATTACAATGGAAGGTTTAAAAAGGTTTTATTGATTTTAGTTTCTTTCTGTACTGGAGAATGTTGTCTACAAGAAGAATCTATTCGAAAGTAAATATATTATTAGAAATTAATTAAGGAATAGGAAAAAATGGATATATTGAAAAAGTAAGTTGTAAATCTGTATATTTCTGTGGTAGTATTTTTGAAAATTATTGGATTAGTTTTCAAACGTTTGTAAAGACCTATAGAAAAGATAGAGAGATAGTAACGTAGAGCTGTTTTGCAGTTCAATTACTTTGGCCATTATCTATCCGGAGTAAAGCAAAATCATTTCAATCTGTTATAAAAAGAGCTCTAAATCTCTTAGACAATCCTTGTTGTGTGTTATTATATATCACTAATAACAAAGAATGAACTAAGTTATCAGGGCCCAAGCCAGGAATTTGATTTCCCCACAGTTTTTAGAGGATTGGGAAGTCCACATTTTTGTATGCCAAAAATGGCCAAAAGGACACTAAATGGCCAAAAACATGCCAAAATGATCAAAACAGAGCTCAGCTTAATTGAGAAATTGGAATTAGGTTTCTGTTGGGAATTAAGCTGTTAAACGACTAGTGAGAATGCTGGCTAAAACCGTGGTTATGTTGTCTAATGTGGATTCAAATTTCTGTATGGGATTAATTTATTGTATTTGTTAACATATATATATATATAACGACTGCCAAGAGGTAGGCTTTTTTCTATCAGAGTAACCATCTCTTAGATGGACTGCCTTACAGGGCTAAAGGGCTCCAACTGACTTGCTATTTACTCATAGCTGGGGTGGGGCATTAATACGAAATGAACTTAAATAGCCTCAGCTGAAACTAACTCGGTCCACCAATTCTGTTTTCCACGCCGGTAGCTGTTATGCCACTCCACACCTCCATTAAGAGGTGCAGAGTGTTGTGAATTCTATATACTTAATGCAAATTAGATTTGAAATATGAACTTTGGCGCGGGTGTGTGTGTGGGGGGGGAGGTAACTGTTGAAACAAGTAAAATAAAATAAAAAAGACATCAATTTTACACATTTTTCAAATATTTAGACTCAACCAATCTTTTTTTAAATACCAAAATCATTCCAGTCAAAATATCTAATTGAATCTGTAAGATTTTGAGGTCTAAAAACTTATCAAATCTTGATTTAAATCAGCATTACTTTTTGAATGTTCTACAACACAGGAATAAACAATTCATCAACCAAACTTTAAACACTAAAGCTTTTTATATATAAGAAAACTAATCTTTTAAGTTGAATCTAAATGAGTAAAAACAAAATTCATTTTTAAAAGGCTTGGAATAAGAATAACTTTTATGACTTCTGATCACTTCTAAAATAGTCTTTATTGTCCATTAATACTCAGTGTTAAATAAATGTCTAGTTTGACATTGGTGTCTATTGGACTTGTCGCACTATTTATAACACACTTTAAATTTCAGTATCTTTAAAAAAAAAACCCAACTTTTAAAGACTCAAAATCTTAAAGACACTGAATTCTATAAAAGAAGACATAATTAAAATCAATAAACTTTTCTTAGACAGTTATTCAAGTGAAATTACAGTTTAAAATAATATTACAAAGTCAATATATACAGAGAAGATATAAACATTATCCTTAAGGCTGATTTTATGTTGAGTCACCGTCTGTGACTTATATGCATTATAACCAAAAAAGATTTGTTTTCTCAGGGTTGTGACTGACCTGGGCTCAAATGAGCCCAGACCACCATACTGTTGAGTTACTCCTCTGAGGGGGCAGTAGGCCACCATAGTCAGAGCACATCTGCTTCTGTCGGAGTGTCCAGGATCTGTGCTTAAATTCGCAGACAGCTGTACTGTCATGAGGATCTGTGATCAAAGCTGCAAACAGCCGTTCTGTCCTTATTCACCTTCAAAGGGTCAGTAGAACTGTATAGCCAGCTCAGGCATCAACCAACCAAGGAATGTTCACATCTTATGGTCTAATCGCGGTTCAACTTCATTCTTGGAACATTCCCACAGAGGGGTGGCAGACCCCCATAGCTAGCTTGCATCTGCCAGGAGAAGGAAACCTACAATGTTGGAGCCTTGCTGCTATCCACACCACCTCGGTGGACCATGGCACACAAACCATTGCACTTCACCTTAAAACTCCATTGCACAGACTTTAGGGCTATTCCCGTTCAGGCCCTGAAAAACCCTTTCCCAATCTCTGTTCGTGGAGCCAAGTCAGTCATATATATACACACACACACTATCTTATGACTGATTGACTAAACACTAATGCATAGTGAGAAGGAATGGTTACATTTTTGAAGGAAAAAATTGGTATCATTAAATAGTGAGAAGGAGCAGTTTGGCTTTGAGAATGTTGTTTCCTATTTTATCTCAGTTGAACTGAAACATATTTTGTCCTTCAAGGGATTTGGTTAAAATGACTTATATAAACTATATCAGTGTATTTTGGAAAGTAAATAAAAGATAAAGACAGACTTGTATTTTGTTTCTTTTGGAATTGTTAAGAAATGGTCAAAGTAATGACATTAAGCTTCCAAGATATGAAGATTAGTTTTACTTTTTACTGCAATGATCAAATGGCTATTTCATGAAACTGATAACTCATATTGTACAATTGGGGATTCAAAACAGGTTGAGCATATTTTAAAAGCATGGGAAGTATGTTTATGTTGAAGTAAACAGTGTTGGAAGAAGCTGATAGGGAAAAAGAAAAAAAAGGAGAAAGAAAATAATAAACAAGAGAACAAGAATGCAATGTTAAGATGGAAAATGGCCACTAATGTCCATCTAAATCCCACAAAGCATTCCAGCTTTTAGCAGTAAAGGCAACAAATATTCTTAGTAAAAATCTGAAATAGAACAGTTAAGTTTAGGGGTCTTCAGTGAATTGTCAAAAGCTTTAGGATCAAGCTAATCTGGTTAATGCAACAACATTAATAAATCCAAATAGTAGTTTTTGCAAACCAGTAGACGGAAAACTTCTAAAAATATTT
>VCCN01004615.1:2341617-2361796 GCA_006491835.1 Architeuthis dux | reverse complement strand
TATATATATATATATATGTTTGTTATGTAGATGTAAGGAAATCTAACAGAATGGTAGATGTAATTTGCAGTTTACAGAGGCGAAATGCATAAAGGCTCATCTTTATGATAATAAATGTTTGAGTGTGTGTGTGTATGAACAATGAGAAAATGGTAAAATGGTGCAAGATGCCCCCCTCCTGGGAAAAACTCATACTGTTCATATAATGATTTTCATAAACTTTGTGTCATTAAAAAGGAAAGAAAAGATTTTAAGAAAATTCTGATATAAAAATCATTTGTATACACTTATAAAGAAGTGAAGATATCAGCACTTGAAAACTGTTGTTACCAGATGTTACAATAAAAATCAATCCAACATGTTACTGCTCAAGGCATCTATGTCTACAAAGTTAAATAATTATCAGATTTCAATAAAACTTTCTGTACTTATTTCATCAGTTATTAAATTTATTAACCATTTGAGTATATCATATATTAGGCATACTCAAAGACTTATAAATTTGATAGTGTAATTTCATTTAATATATACTAGGGAAGTTCCCACTCCGAAGATGCATGTTTGAAAGAGACTGGACTTTATGGTGTGTGGAACAACCTGCCATAAGTCAGGTAAAATAATTTTCCATCCGTTATACAAAACTACAGCTTCGAAGTATTTCAGTTACTTCTTTTCAATGTTGCCAATTTAGATACAAAATATCTAAATCTAGATCTATTGCCAATTTAGATATTTTATAAATATAATTATAAATATATATAAAAGATCTATAATTTTAGGTAAAAGATCTATAATTTTAGGTAAAAGATCTATAATTTTAGGTAAAAGATCTATAATTTTAGGTAAAAGATCTATAATTTTAGGTAAAAGATCTATAATTTTAGGTAAAAGATCTATAATTTTAGGTAAAAGATCTATAATTTTAATCTGGAGATTTTTTATTGATTTTTACTGCTGATCCAACCAACTCCAAACTGGACACTGCAATGCCTGATCTGCTGACTAATATATCTGGTGAATATCAACATTGTACAATGGACTGTTATCAAGTTATCTTGGTGCACGTGTAGTGTAATCACATAATACATGTGTGCATTATCAAGGTGATTTGTTAGTAGGTTTGTCAAGGTGTGTTGCGGTCTATGAATACAGTGTCAAGCAAAAGTATTTTTCCTATTTTGTTTTCTAAAAATCTACACAAAATAATCCAAATTGGTGAAATTAATTTTTTTTAAACAAAGTTTTTTAAACAAAAACTTCTGTCATAAAATTCTGAAAAGTGGTGCGTGCATAAGTATTCAATCCCTAGATTATTTCCTTATTTTTTCCAATTAATCATTCCAAATTTGATTCAATGACATTTATTCACCAAGTCCAGGACATAAAATCTTTTAAAAATCTACTTGACTTGTTTGCAGGTCGGGCATATTATCACTCATATATCATCTGTGTTCTAACCTCTGTTGTCTGCAGGCTGATAGATATCGGCTGGGAAAGAAAGAAACACACACATATATGCCTATAGTTACTTCTTAGAGTGGAAAGGTAAACATAGGTTTAACTATTTTACATAAATAAAAAGCCACCAACTTTTAGAGGACTCCAAATCCTGTGGCCCTATGCCTTACATTTCCTCTAGATTCTAACACAGACACACACAGAGATTTCTTCAATTATAGTTAGACAAAATAAAATATGTTTGTTTAAAAATATGAAACAAAATTGGGTACAATTTAATTTCATATTTGCAGCATGATTAACATAAAACATCAAAAATTACATTCATATCATGTTAACTTTTTTGCTTATAACACTAAAGTATAAAATTACTGGGAAATATTTTTTTAAATGTTACAAGCAGCATAATGACATGCTAATAAAAATAGGTTAACTGCTTTGTTGAATTGGATATTTTTAGATTTTGAAATTTAATTTGAAAGTTGCTATACACGCACTAATAAGAACAAATCTGGATACTACGATTTGAAGTTAGCTGAAAATCTGATAAAGATCCTTATCCTGCACTATTAAGACAACAAATAGAAAATGTCCATTCTATCAATTTCAAATTTATTCCTCCTTGCTTTGCTGTTGCTAGAGAAGTATTTTTTTAGATCTACCAAAATTAGTTATTTTTTGCAATTTCTTTACAGTCAATGAAAAGCAAGAAGGTTGTAAAAATTTGAGGGGAAATTAATCTCACTTTTGCTGTCTACATATTTAATGACTATAAAACAGAGAATCATCTTTGTTATTCACATACCAGACTGATATCCCTGCTAATGTCCAATAAAAGATTTTCTTAGCTATTTGTATCCTTCATATTATGTAGAGGTACTGTGATGAAACGAGAGTTAGAGTCTGAACACATTATAAAGTATTCACACTTAAAGAAGATATTAGCATATATGTAATTCAAACAATAACCGGAGTGGAAAACAACCAAATTGCAAATGGCAAAGAGTTTGTCAAAAGGAGGCTACACTTTTTTTAATCCTCGCAAACTTATTTACATATATACATTCTCCCTGGTTCTTCCACCTTCTGCACTATAGGTTCATATTTGTTATACATCTTCACTTGTACTTTCCTGGGTAGGAATAGACCTTCTAGCTGTGGACTTCCTCTGGTAGGAGAACATCTGTTCATGAGGCATGTGGTTAGTAGTTGAGCGAATAGAGAGCGTCCGATAGTACAGCTTCCCAATGATGTACAGGTAGACATCTTGATTTTAGCACATAGTATTGATAAATTCTATTTTCAAATTATTGTAAAATTTTTCACAATGCTGCAAATGTTAATTATTCAGGACTAAATGAATAATGATATTAAATTAGATGATAATTTAGAAAAGTTAAACAATAATAAAGTAATAATCTTTATCTTGGCAAAATCTGAAGAACTATATACCATTCACAATGGAATAAAAACTTGCAAATGGCAATGATTGTCTCTGAAAGAAGAACTAAACAACTGATTCTTTCAAATAGTTCTTCGGACGATTGAATTCCTTGTTGTTTGTGTTGTTAACACAACATTTTGGTTGATCAATTCTCCGGCCTTCTTCAGGTGTAACATCCGAATATGATGGGGTAAACAGAAGTTTTTTAATTTCAAAGGAGGTAACCCTTATAACATAGGATTCAGGTGTTTCTTTGTCCTTGTCAGGTTTGGGTCTGTTGAGCAGCAAAAGCTACATCGGGTTGAACTTTGCACTTGTTTGACTAACGCATTTAGTCGACATGTTGATATGTGCTGCCCCTTTGATTTTTCTCTGCTTCTAACAGTGTTCTGTCAATAATCTGGACTTCCTCCCAGAGAGGAAAGTGGTCGTCTTTCTCTCTCCAGATGTGGTCAGCCATTGCAGATTTTCCTATCTTGCCCTTGATTATGGCTTTTTTATGTTCCTCAAGTCTGACTTTGAAGGGGCAGCCTGTTTCTCCCATATAGATTATTCCACGTGGAATAATCTATATCTGTTTACCCCATTACATTCAGATATTACACCTGAAGAAAGCTGAAGAATGGATCTGAATGTTAATGACCCTTCTCAAAACTATAGAAAACAACTCATAAAATCCAAGAGCAGAAATAGATGAACAAACTAAAAACTAATAGTTTGAAGTAACCTATTTGGCGCTATTAAAAAACAAATATTTGTTGTATTTAGAATTAGATGAAATCAAAAAAAAAATATAAATGACAGGAAACTGATCTGGGAATTCTGGAAGGGAAGGGTGTTTTAATATTTTCTAACTCCATTTTGGTTTCAGCTCTTATTTACAGTAACATTTTTTTTTGCAAATTCTGAAAGTATAATATATAAAGAAGGAGGCAACAGGATTTTTTTACTATTGCAAATCAAGTTCAACCATATTTTCTAAGAATAGAGAAAACAAAGATATTTTTAAAAATTTTATGGCTCAAATACATTTTTTCTCTAACAGAAAACAAAGAATCTAAATTTAGCTAAATGGCAGAGCCTATGATTTATACTGCATTACTGGAGTCAGTCTAAAGTTGCTTGTTTCTGTAACTTCACCAAAGAATAAAACAGATTTTAAAAGTTATTAAAAAGGTATTTTTATATACATCTGCTTGATGGATTCATGCATATTTGATCTGTCTTTGTTTTTGCAAGAATCAAGAATAACTATATTTTGTATCTAAAATAGGACTCTTTTAGTCAAAGTTTAGTACCAAAAGAATTCATCATCTAGTTAGAGAGTTTGTTTCTTCTACATTTTATTGTGGTTATATTCAACAACTACCTACTTGAAAAGGCACATGCAATAAATCTATTCTTAAGTATTTACTGGAAAGAAACGACATCACAATATTACGGATGATTTTCTACTATTGCACTCTTAACTCATCACCATTCAACTTCTCGTAGCCATTAATTCATTTTGTGGATTTAAATATTTTTATATTCACTTGTGCAATACAATTTTTATTATTCATAATTCATACGCAAGTATGAAAAACTTATTTTGAGACAAACCCTGTAAACAGCGTGAATCTAACATATAAACAATTCTTGTCTGAATTCTGTTAGACAAGGTGTTTTAATCATTGTATGTGGGTTGGTTCAAAGTAATATCCTCATTTTTGTGGGGTTTTTTTTTCCACAATGGTACCTCTGTCCATGTGCTAAGTTCAATGGGAGGTCATGAGTTCAGCCACATAGGTGAGGAGGAGGAGGAGACAAGAACACACAGATGCAAACACTGGATATGATGTGTACGAGATGGGATGTGCATGCCCTCCTCAGAACAAGATTGGGGGGGGGGGGAACAAAAATGAGGAAATTAGTCCAAACCAATCACATACAATAATCTGTGAGCGGTTTTAAAATTTTATAGCTATAATAATAAGAAATGTTATTAAATGTGTGCTAAATATTTTTATTTTCCACTTGAAACTGAAAAGTTCTAGTCTTAACTTGAAATTGCTTTGGGATAAATTGAATTGTTCAAACAACATTCAAAGAAATGCTATCAATATATCTGCATGATAATTGATGCATTGGCATATAAAAAACAAGCATAAATGTACTTAAAATTCTCTTCTTTAGCATCAAAAAGTAACCCTTATTCTTTTCAGCACTTGGGGTAAGTGTGTGGATATGCAAGAAATTGGCATTCATCACATTAGGATATTCAAAGCTAATTCAAATTTATAGAATGAAAAATAAACACTCTAGCAATATTCAAATAGTTCTTTGGACGATTGAACTCCTTGTTGTTTGTATTGTTAACAATGGTTTGGCTGATCCATTCTTCGTCCTTCTTCAGGTGTAATATCTGAATGTGATGGGGTCAACAGAAGTTTTTTAATTTCAAAGGAGGTAATAACAAACAAGAAAGAGTTCAATTGTCCAAAGAACTATTTGAATGTAAATGACCCGTCTCAAAACTATAGAAAATATCTCTAGCAATATGCCTGCATGAAAGGCTACATTTTCATGAACTGTTAAACTTTCCTTAATAAAATCATTTTTAGGAAAATGTCTAAAAAGCAAAACAAACACAGCAAAAGACAAAAGTCTGGTATTAAAATTCAGTTAAATCCAAGAGCTTTAAATCTTGTGAGCATCATGTTTTACTAAAAAAAGGTTACAAATTCAGAACAGATACTATACTTTTATCTGAAGATTTGCTCTTAAAAAGCCAACGAAAAAGATTATGTATTGGACTTCAAACTTTCCCAAACTCAATACATACAAAACCCTTTACAACAATTCTTACATTTAAAAATGTGATTAAAAAATACAGAAGAAATGCCAATGAAAAATATTCTTATATTGTTCGGCTCTGGTAATTGCAGATTCATTAACTGATCACCAAGAAAGACCCTTGAAATAGAAACTAATGCTTCTCGAACCAAACCTTCCAGGGCTCATTATTCTTAGAGAGCAACTACCTTCAGTAATACTACATAGAAAGAATTGTTTCAGCAAAGTATGTCTAAACTAACAAGGCTAATTAGTGCTAATTAGCTTAAATTAACTTCTGCTTTGATTAACTTTTGTTGATTAAATCTATTTTTTCAGATACACTTTTAAAATTTCCATGAGTTGTTTGAACTATTAAAATCATTCTTTTTTTTCTTTTGGAAAAAGGCCATCAGCAGTGATCCCAAGAATCTAAAGAGAGAATTAATCACATGTGATATATGTTGCTGAAATCGGCTGATCCAATCAGTATGTGCTACCATTTTCTGGAAAAAGAGACTCCATCTCATTCCTTACTGAAACACTCAAAGAAAGCTGTAGAATGAATTGGCCATAACATCGGAATAAAAGCAACAACAACAAAAAATAAAAGAATAAGTTCAATAATCCAAACAACTCTTGGAATGATAATAACTCTTCTCAAAAGAAGGTATTAAAAGCGTATCAAAAGTTGTTTGAGTTTTACTTGACAATTGTGTATAAAGTTCCTTGTTTCTTTTTTAATAGTAATGCAGGTGATAAAAATATGGTATCTATTCTTTTGAATTTGTAATGCAATAATGTTGGAAATTCTTTAAATAAAAATAACCAAACCCTGTTACAAGCAAACGATTGGATAGCATAGTTTTTGTATCCATTCTAATTATATGTAAAAATCCTTCATAAATTGTGACACAAATATCTAAATATACTAGGTGGATGAAAAGAAACTCCCTATTGGAAATTGGTAATAACTTTATTATTTATTGGTTGGTTGTAGTCAAACTAGCTTTACCTTGGACCATAAAATGGTAGAATTTGCCTGCTGTGTTAAAATTCAATTTCTGTAAGCGTCTTGGTATGACCTTGATAGACCTTTGCAGGAAGTTGGCCATAACATGTCAAATGCTCTCCTCCGGCTGATTCAGAGTTTGTGGTTTGGTGCGGTACACATTTGCCCACGGGAAGAAGTCACAGGGTGTAAGGTCAGGGCTTTGTGCAAGCCATAATTTCTAATAGGGAGTTAATCCTCACCCACCCTGTATATACCTAGTTGTTTTGATTGCTACTTACAAATTTAAGTAAAACAAATCACAATCTTTTAAGAAAATCAAGTAATAAATCTTTTCCAAAAAAGACAATGGTTGTTTGGAGTCAAAATTCCAGTCTTTAATCTCCAGGTTTCCCTCAATATCATGATTATCATATTTCCCTCAATATCATAATTATCATATTTCCCTCAATATCATAATTATCATATTTCCCTCAATATCATGATTATCATATTTCCCCTCAATATCATGATTATCATATTTCCCCTCAATATCATGATTATCATATTTCCCCTCAATATCATGATTATCATATTTCCCCTCAATATCATGATTATCATATTTCCCCTCAATATCATGATTATCACATTTCTAAATAGCAATAGAAAGTTGCACCATGATCACTAAAAAATGTCTGAATTTTCAAAAAACAAATGGGCACAAACTCAAACTCATGTCTGGCTTCTGACTGAAAAAGTTGTATCTAAACAGTCATAGATTGTGATTCTCATGTCTGGCTTCTGACTGAAAAAGTTGTAATCAGAAACTAATGAAAACTTTCTATATTCAGAAGATTTGAGTGGTGTCATTTTTGCATCACTTCCAACCAATCATCACTTTGGTCAAAGACGTACAATACTTGGGAATATCAGATGGGTTTTATACAAGGCATAACATCCCCAAGCCTTTCTGCTATATGGCACAAACAACTTACTAAACTGTTCCCAAAATTTAAAGGTTTACTGCAAATATATGCTCTTAAATTGATTGCATATCATACAAATGCCTATGTTAAATATATATATTTAAGGATATATTCAAAACAATGTGCATGTGTAAGCATATACGAGTCTCTAGATCAGTGGTTCCCAACCTTTTCGAGTCATTCTCCACTTTTGTCAATAACATTACTAGTATTCCCCTTCCATTTATTAAGTTGCAACAAAGAATAATTTCAAATAATAACTTCATTTTACGTATAATTAGACAGCTTCATACTAAGTATTAGTTTAATTTTATAATTGTATAGCTGCTGCTGTATATTTGTTACTCAAAGAAAGCAAGCGAAAATAATTAGAACACATCATTTGAAATAACAATTTATTCCCAAAAAAATAAGAATTCTGCTATTATAACTGATATACACATCAATGTGATCTCTGTTCTTGTTTTCTTTGCTACTAGTTCTTTGTGGGTCTATTAGCGAGAGAGCACATTTTAAATCATTCTCAACTTGGAGCTTATTTCGAGCCTTTGACTTGATAGATAGAAGTGCAGAAAACCCTATCTCTAGACTGGACATTTATTTTTTACCTAATAGCCTTATCCCCCCCCATCCTCCTCCCACACACACACAGGTGGGGAATTCCCCCCTGGTTGGGAACCACTGCTCTAGATATAATGAATAGAAGAAAGGGGAAAATCATAAACGGAGATATATACCCTAAATATAATAATGAAAATATATACTTTAATTTATTATCTATTTGTGAAACTTGTATTGTTTATACTTAATAAGAACTGACAGCTTTTAAATTAACTAGATAATAAAACAGCTACTTTAATTAATGGCTATAATAATCAAATTAAATTTCAGTTGCTAAATTATAGTCTTACCATATACTTAAAATCCTTTAATTATATAAGAAACAAAATATAATTCTCACAAAATGCTGTTAGCATGTGAAAATTTCTCTAGTCTCACATCTCTCCAGGCCATATACTTTGTTTAAGCAAAATAACAAGCATTCCACTTTTCACTACAGTAATAAAAATATTTGCACTAATAGGTGAAACAAGAAAGGTTGAAGAAAGAGATAATGAAAATGTGAAAGCAGCTAGCATTTCTTGAACAGCATATTAGAAACTGTCAACGTAGGTTTCTTCAGTTTTCAAGTCAGTCTGGCTACGTTTGTATCATGCATACAGGCTGCACCAATGGAGCTATAGGGCTGAAAAATTAAACATTTATTCCTAATTATGTCTAGAAAAAACGTTTTAGTTTTTTAGTGGGGTATTCAATTAGCAATGTAAGTTTATTCTAAATTGGTCACTTAGTTTGTGTCCAGCAGTATTCACGCGTTTTTTGAAAATTCAGACTTTTTTTCTAGTGATCACTGCCCAACAAAAGGCGAGAGAAGTAACTTATACATTGATTTTCCAATTTTTTTTTAATTGATCACCCCCAACATGGTATGCTGCCAAAAGATGTTGGTCATGTGACGGTTTCTATTGAGTGACTAACCAGACCTGTTTTACTTTAAATGAGAAACTGTCATAAATTTACAAATCAGTTTACTTAACTCTTCTTAAAAGGCAGACAATTTCTAATTTTCCCAGAGATTTTGAATAAAAATTTAAGGTGATTTCATTTTTATTCTATTCATCTTGAGAAAAGTTTCTAGAAGGATTTTAATGAAAATGACATTCATTCAACTTCCAATGTCATTTCAATATATTTATGCCTGATAGAATATCTTTGAATCTAATTTGAAACCGTTTCATTTAAGTCTTAGCATTTTTTGTGGATTCAGTATTTTAATTAAAGTATCCGACTTAGTTTATTGTAAACCTATGAAAATGAAAAATATTGAAAAATATACATAGTTTCAAATTGAACTAATCAAATTGAATCTCTTGAAGAGGCTACAATAGTTGTAATGTCCGTTTTCAACATCTTAACTGTTAGAACATGAACATCTCGCAAGTGTTTTGTAGGCGTGAGTATTATTAAATTATTTTTGATTGGTCAAACATAGTTTCAAATTGAACTTAGGTTTATTTAATAATTTAACCCTCAACATAGTAGTCTTAATGAACCAACACAGTAATTTTCACAGCTACAACATCTCTTGGGCTTAATGGAGTAACAACATTATATTTTTTAGCATTTTTCTCTTTGATAAAATTAAATAACACACATTCGATCACAGATTCTTGTATTGAGACGTTTTTGAAAATTTGGTAAAGCATTTTCATATATTTTTCATTATTATCTCTACCAACGAAGTTGGAGTGGTATATATATTTGGTCGCATCTGTCTGTCCACACGATATCTCCAAATGTACTTGGTGGATTTCAATGAAATGTGGGGTGGGGGCAATGGGGTAAGGAAGAAGTGGTTGCATTTTGGGGCGGATCCAGGAATTCCTTTTTGATTGAGAGATATTTTTCTGGTTTTTTTTCACACATTTATGTATACGCTCATGTCTGTCCACACAATATGGCTCAATTAATTTCTATGAAAGTTTGTGGAAGGGTGGACAATAGGCTACGAAGAAGTGATTACATTTTGTGGCGGATCAATGTACAATTACCTCCCCTCTGTCTCTGTCCATACCACATAATATCTCCAAAAGTTCCCAATGAATTTCAATGAAATTCTGTGGAAAGTTGAGCTATGTAATGGGGCAGATCCATGCACAATTACCTCCCCTGACAATGGTGTTGGCAGACGTATGTGCTCTCAGTGCTTTCTAGTTTATTTTAATAGATTTGTTTATATAATCTTTAATCTCTTTTGTTAATCTTTAATCCTTTTGACCTGATGCATGACTGGTTTTCTCCCCTTTTATTTACCAACAAATTTAACTCTTCCAAAACTGGAATATCTCTTTGAAGACATTAAATAAAATTCAATGAAAAGAATCTCACACCTTATTGCACACATTTTCATACAAGTCGTCGTATTCAACTCCGAGATAAAAGTGAAACATGAATTTTGTGCTGTCCAATTTCTTACCCATCACTTGTTTTTTTTGGGGGGGAGGTTCTTTTCATGTTCAAACAATAAAAATAGGTTTACAAGTAAAACAAGGAAATAGTACTGAATTGTTTCTTTTAAGTGCTTTAAATGTTTGTGCATAAAACAGACAATTTAATATGCTGTAGCCATTTTTCAGAATTATTTTTTAAAAATCTGGAACATAACATATCTATTTGTAGAAAGTCCCTATTTTTGTGCTTCTATTGTCTCTTATGAACAAGCTCAGTTAAGCACTCAAACCGACTGCTCGAAGGAAGAGCTTTTTGATTTGAAGGCCGAGTTTATTCTTCTAATGAACTTGTGATATTTAGTGCCAGCAGTTCAACTAAAATACATCCTAAAAATTGATAACCTATAATATTTTAACAGTTATATCAACAGATGTGGTAGAGATGCTTACCAATAACAGAAGTTAGGAGATAAAAAGATTATTCACTCAAGTAAATTTAGAGAAATGTGAATATTTTAATGAAATACTGTTTAAAAAGTTAATTTTGCCTTGTACAAAAAGCAGAATATGTTTATCTGTGCCCAGTTAACTCTTAACATTCTGGTCGGCCTCAAACCGCATGAAAAAAAACATGGCTGAAAATGCACAAGATGATTCATTTGTTTAAAAATGATGTTAACATTTTTTAGAGCTCTCTAGTAAATTTTATGTGCTGTATTCATCCTTCTCTAATATATTACAAAACTTAAAACAAAAAATATGACAAGCAAAAACTTATGTATCAAGGTAAAATTAACACTACAGTTTCTGAGGAACATCCACTTGTAAATCAATGATATTCTATATGAATTCTAATTAAAGCAAAATGGCTGAAGATTTGCATTGTACTGTATATATAAAACCAGGTCACCAATTATTTTTAGGCAATTATAAATTCTAACTCTTCTTAAAAACAAAGATATAAAGGGCATCACATTAACAATGTGAGGAAACCAGGAATATTTCATGGTAACTTTGGTAAATCTGACAGTAGACCCTAATAATGTAATTGATTACTTTATTAGCAGATAGATATTCTATGCAGGTATGATTGAACATAAAACTATTATAAACTAGTAAATACCTGTTGTTTTGTTAAGAGTGTGTTCTGTGTCAGTATGTTTACACAGTAATTTGAAAGGTTAACGCAAAGTATTGTTAACTAAAATTCTTTTATTCATAATGTATTTAACTTGAGACAACTAAAAAGCTTAGACGTACCCTGGTTGGGGTTGGGCTTTATTGTCATTAGATTGCATAAAGTGGGTTTGGGTCGTAATCACGAATGGAGAAAAATCTGATATAAAAATTATTTACTTCCATTATATAGAAACAGAATTAATTATTTGGTTCAATATTTATAGAGATATCATAAAATCAAAAAATATTTATGTATAATATACATCAATCTTTATTATTATTGGGATGAAGTATTGTAACACCACTTTTTATTAAATTTGACTAGTTTTTACCTTCATCCTAATTTTAGGCCATAGAAACAGTGGTCCGAATTAATAAGTTGTATAAAAACAACTAAAATTAGTCAAAAAAATAAAAACTAGTTAAATTTAATAAAACGGGGTACAATAATATATATTACTGTTTACATGTTTGTAGTTTAAATAGGGTTTAAAAATGAAAGAAGTCAATTTTGAAAGAAAGTGCACAATAATTTTGACAGTACTGTTCTTACATAAAAAATATTTCCACTAAGCAAAAATTACTTAAACGATTACAAACAGTTAGGTTCCGGGTGGGCGGGAGCCTTTACAGTCCTTCCATAAATGCTGATCTGTCTCGTCTTTAATTTCCAACACGCTGAAGAGACAAATTTTTACCATTTTCCAGTTTCTTCTCAATGTTGAACACACTTCTCCTTGACATTCACACTTTTCTTACAATTTCATCGCAACTTAGAAGGTATCTTTCAGATAAACTTCCACTTAGCACCCTTTCGTTGGGCTCAAATCTTTACCAGATTCCTGGATGACAATATTGGACAAGCACTCACGGTAACCACAACTA
Source organism: Architeuthis dux (assembly GCA_006491835.1). Classification (NCBI taxonomy): domain Eukaryota; kingdom Metazoa; phylum Mollusca; class Cephalopoda; order Oegopsida; family Architeuthidae; genus Architeuthis; species Architeuthis dux. Next base: position 2,349,028 of record VCCN01004615.1, on the reverse strand, counting down.
GAAGAGTAACATGTTTGATTGGAGACCTGTTACTATGAATGCTGTTAAATTGACACACGTTAGGAAACAGGAAGTCTTAAAAGGGCAGGCTAGTTCATCTGAGATCAGCTGCCATCTTGGGGTAGGATGTGATCAAGTTTGCTTGACGTCAACCTGATGTCACATGAGATCAACAATGGTTTAAATTCTCCTCGTACAGAATACTAGAATGAATGCAGAATCCAAGTTTTCTTTATTATTATTACTTTTTATTAAATTTGACTAGTTTTTACCGTCATCCTAATTTTAGGCCATAGAAACAGTGGCCTGAATTAATAAGTTGTATAAAAACAACTAAAATTAGTCAAAAAAATAAAAACCAGTTAAATTTAAAAAATAAAAAGTGGTATAATAACATGTTTACATCTTTGTAGTTTAAATAGGGTTTAAAAATGAAAGAAGTCATTTTGAAAGAAAGTGCACAATAATTTTGACAGTACTGTATATGTCAGGTTCAAGATTATTATAATTTATCTAACAGATTAACAAAATGTAAAGAAATGTATAGTAACTATAAAAGCAGGTGATTAATCCACACATAATAATTAGCAATATGCAGATGTCTTCTGTCGCACTAAAGGATGCTGCTGACGTAGTAAAATAGAATTTCATTCATATTCAGAGGTTATTTTATTATTATTTATTATAATTTTATTCTCTAAAAATGCTGAATTTAAAGAACAATAAAAAATATAAAAAGTAATAAAAAAATAAAAAATCCATTTGTGGTCAACATAACGCTATTCTCCAAGTTCACTGCAATGCAAATCTCTAATATCTATGTATATGAAATGCAATGTGTAACCATATATGCCATCATTTTTGACGGCACAGGTAAACTAGTGATAATAATAACCTGTTTCATACTTTATAGGATCTTTACAATTTGAAAATAATTCTTTAACACTTAGCTTAAGCAAGTCAAACCATCCCCATTCAAGTTGGTGTTTGCAAGAATAGGTTGTACTTAGATGAATTAAGAAATGTAACAGAATCTTGATAAATAAAGTTGCTTTTTATTTACCAACAGACTAAAAATGTCAGATGTCAAAGAATAGAGCAATTGATGAAGAATAGAGCAATTGATGAAATAGAGAATCTTTTCCACTCCAATTTCCCTAAGGATAACGAGACAGACACCCTGTTGCCAGCTGCACAATTTATCTGCATTATTCTTATGTGTAATCTTTTTTCAAGCTGGAATGACCACCCAAGTATTTTTAACTATCGTCAGGCTTGATAAGAAACACTACATTGTGGAGGTAGCATTATATTTGTATTTAAACATCAATGTGTTTGAAAGCAAAGTTAAAATCTCAATATTTGCACTTGATTTTTATTTATTTCAAGCAAACTAAGCATCTTATTCTGATTATCACTTCAAGTTAATAAACTATGAAATTATGGAAGTGCAAGATTTTAAAATTTGGATCAAGTTGACATCTGGCACCCTAGAAATTGACGAATTAAAAAAGGACACGTTTTGCCTTGTACCAGTTGACGTCACGGAAACGTCAGCAGTCTTACCAAGATAAACAACTACGATGTGTTTTATGGGAAGATCGCAGCTTTAACTTTGCATGGATCTTTTTTGACGAGTTTAAAATTAAAAAGATGAGATTGAAATTTATAATCTCAAAAGTGTTTTAAAACCTCATCCTATCCAGAAAAATTATGAGCAAAAAAGAAGGAAAACAAGCATTTTTAGAGTTTTTTTACGAAAATGTTTACATCACAAATTTTGTTTAAATGTTTAAAACAGGCGCTACTCCACATAATTCTGAATATAGTAAAACACAAAACGAAACATGAAACGGCTAATCAGTTTTGGTATTAAAGTCACTTGATGATCAAGACGAAAAAAGTGGTTTTTCATTCATTATTTCATCACCAGTCCAAGTTGACTTTATCCCCACCCCCTGTAACAGGAACAATCCTCACCAAATTTAGGGGAATAAATTCTTCACTGTTTGTTTATCCTGTCACGTTAAACCAAACCAATATATAAAATTAACATTTCCCTATTTATTGTGATTTGAAATCACGACCAAGTGATTGCTAGGTGGCTGTCTTATCAACTGAGCTAATATGTTAAGTAAGTATCATGAGTTATTCCCCTTAGGCAGAAGAGTTCTTACCCACTTCCGATAAGGGGTGCTGTTTTACGTTCTGGTGAAGGAGCAGCCATATTGTTTTTGTTACTAGTAGATCAGTGAGCTTGAGAAGCCACGTGTGTATCGCTGAGCACAGTGATTGTGAATATATGAATAAAGGCTCTGTAAGTACATCTTCTGTTTGCATTTTTAATCTGTTAATATCTGTCATTAAAACCAACCTTATATAATATATCTACAAATTTATTTATTATATATACAATACAGATGTTGCAGTAATCACCTTCAGTTGGAATAGAAGAGTTTGACCCTGCAGCAGCCAGTCTTGTTAAATGAAAAGATTAACAGCCTACATAGAACAACATATGAGAAATTTACCGGCATCTTAAAGACTTGTTTTTAGGCTCTAACCTAGATGCACTTATTAACACCTACAGCACCATTTTTTTGTTAACGTGTAAAGTAGTGAAAAACGTTAATGAACTCTTTGGCACAGAACATGTTAAGAGGAAACAAATAAATTAATCAGACAGCCAGCACTGATTATTAGGTTCTTATACAGATAAAACAAGCCTCAAAGTCAGACCATAGATGTGCTAGTTTTTTTTCTTGAGTGAAGATCTAGCAAGGGCAGTGTTGCCAACTTTATTTTCAAGTTTACATCTAAAATTCAGTCAAAAACATCTTAAAACACCTAGATTCTCTAGACATATCTGAAATCTAGGAAATATATTACAATTTGCATTAAGTGCCTGAGGCAATCTTTCTCCATGAAAATGGTATTTTACCCTAAGAAAACAGTTCTATGCTTTAGATATTTCACTGGGGCAGGTTTTAAACTATATTTCCAAAGTTTTCTGTGAAAACTGATGTTCATAATTTTAAGGTACGGAAGCCATGAATGTTGTAACTAACTGGTCTCTCATTGGCTAATATGGCCATAACTTAGCAACGACTGACTTTGCTGTGTGTTTACATTACATTAAAACCATAGTTGTATTTTCTTTTTAATCGCCGACTGATGTGTTTTGAATGAATATGATCTTCCATTTCTTTGTGAAATTTTTCATTTTTGAGAAATATCAAGTTTTAAATTTATGTCTAAATATGGGAGAGATTTGAAATAGTAAAGAAAAAATATAAAATTCAAAATTGAAAGATTTTTTAAAACTAAAACAGTAAATATTATTAATAAATTAAATGTGACTTTAATCTTCAACATTTATTAAAACAATATTACTTCATGTATTAAAATAAATTAAATAGAAATCTAACTTATTTCATTAAAAATCATCTAAATAGCAATTTCTGACATCAATACGTAACCAAAAACATCTAAATTGGCAACACTGGGCAAGGAACGTAACTCACATTTCGGTATGTCAGCCCGTCAGTCAGTCAGTGACAGCAATCGATGCTAGCACATCTAAAAATGTAAATATAAAATATTTCAAGAGACTTTTAGATATTGTCAGATGAAATCCTTTCTGTAACAAAAGAAACAAGTACTGCTTATGCAAGTCTAAAGGTGACTCAGTTTATTTGTAACAGAAACTACTTAAACAGGTCAATAGAAACGGATCACATGACCAACATCTTTTGGCAGGATGCCTTGTTGGGGGTGATCAATTAAAAAATTGGAAAAAGGGGTGATCAATGAATAAGTTACTTCTCTCGCCTTTTGTTGGATCACTAAAAAGTCTGGATTTTCAAACACAAGCATGAACATAGTTGGACACAAAGGGACCAATTTAGCATAAACCTACATTGTAAATTGACCTTCTAAAAACTTGGTTAGGAGAGGAAGGGGTTAAACAAAATCCCCAAATATACTTAAATATTAACAAAATTTACAGTTTTATAGATAGTTCATTTTTTTCCTAGACATAAGGAGTAAATGCTTAAATTTTCAGCCCTCTAGCCCCATTGGTGTGGCCTGACACATACATAGTCTTACTAGCTAGAATCAGTTGAAAACTGAAGAAACCGATGTTGATCTATGTTAACGATTTCTAACATGAGAAATCATCGATTGATCCTTTCTAAAAAGGGTGAAATGGTATTTGCTTGGCCAATTGGCTTTAAGAAGAATACAGGAAGTTATTCTCTTTCTTGAGGAATGATGAAAGTTTTATATTTGTTATGGCAATGGACAGAGACAGAGACAGAGAGAGACAGAGAGAGAGAGAGAGAGAGAGACAAAAGGAAAAAAGACCCTGAGAGTATGAGGATGGCTGTTTATTTTGTCCCCAGCGGGAAAAAAGCTGGGGACTATCATTTCAAAGGGTTGTGTTCCTAACCTTTATCGTTCAAAAATCTGAAATATTAATAAGTATTCAAATATCCGGTGCTTTATTAATGACTTTCACTAGCAATGAATGATATTTGAAAAAAGAACAATTTTTATGTTTTCAGCTTAGTATATATTAGTAGGTACAAAACACAATATGAAAAATGTTTATATTTTCATCAAGCAGTCACCATTAAAATCTTGTGAAACAACAGTAACTTCAAAACATAACATTAAATATACTTAAATATTAACAAAATTTACAGTTTTATAGATAGTCCATTTTTTTTTTACTTTATATTAAATATTTGGTTATTAGTGAAAAATGTAATTTGAAGAAATATTTTTATCTATTTTCAGAATATTTTTAACTTTTTAAAGAAGAAGAAATGAAAAACCCAGTTTGAGCATGACAATAAAAAAATCTCTGATACATGATCTTTACTGATATTAGATGAGGTTGCCGAAGTGAAATAAAACTAACAAGCCTGGCCACTGCGGAGTCAAACTCCACTCCAACTTCTATTTCGACTGAAGATGATTATTGCAACTATTGTATAGGTAATGAATAAAAAATTATAAAAATATATATTTTTTTCTATATTTATTCATTAGAATGAAATAAGCTCATGATAAATTTTCATTAATATCTAAGACTTGTCAATTTAGCTCAGTCAGTAAGACACTAGCCTAACAATCACTAGGTCGTTAGTTCAATTCACAGTAGAGGAATGGAAATTTTACATATTGGTTTACATACCTAATTTTGGTGAGGATTGTTCTTGTTACGGTAGGAAAACAAAGTCAACTGAGTTTGACAATAAAAATTTCTTTAAAAAGTTCTGGTTAACAGTATATGTGAATCATTTTCTATCAAAAGTTGAATTTTAGTCATTAGAATTTTACACTCATTTAAATTAAGGATTTGAAGGTTTTAAAAGGAGTTCAAAGTACTACACCTTGATTTTATACAGAAGATTAGGAAAAATAATTTTGCTTAGCAAAACAGGATTCTAATCTTTTTTGGTTCTATTTGTTCATTCAGGGAACATTAAAGAATTCACCTCGGTAATAATTTTGACAGCCATTTTCAACCAGTTTATGGTCAGTGTCCATACTAATTAGGTTTTAAATTCCAAGTTACATATGTATGACTTAAATCTCTATCTACACAAGGCAATTAAGGATTTGCAGCAGCAGTGATTATACAATAACACTTAATCATAGCAATATAACACTTGTTAATTTATTACGAGCGGATATTTATTCTCCTTGGATGTAATTTGCTAATTGCCAGATTCTCTAATAAAACCGTAATTGCCTGCCAGAGGTGATATCTTTTTAGTACCTTACATGTCTTGCCCACTGTTTTCCTTAGAATGTTTTCCCTATAGGTACTGTATCTTCCACTACAAACTGCTACTAGTTTAAGGTTATTATTTCAAACTCATAACTTATTTCTACATTTCTATACCCAAGATGAAAGAAGAGTTTAAATTTTCAGAAAAGCATAAATATAGAAAAAGATCTGATTACACATTTTCAAGAACAATAGTAACAAGTTTTTGTTTTTTTTATGCATGGAAGCCATGTTGAAGTGATGATTTAGAGGTATTTAGTACCATATAGAAAAACTGCTGTTTTTAATGGATGCTAACAGTAAGTTGAATACATCTACACTGTATATATCATTCAAGTTTACACAGACACACACACAGGAAGCAGTTTATTGTAATCCTGGATAATGTTATCAAACAGTTATTGTTATCAAAATCAGTCAGTCCCAAATACTTAATTAAAAATTATATTAAAATATTTATCGTTAAGTTAACATAACAAATACAAATCATATATATTTAACTTTTTTTAACATCGGATTTCTTATATATGATTTGTAATAATACAACTACTACACACACACACAATATTGGACACACTTATGCATCAATATCCTTGTAGATGTTAGGGAGATTCCAGCCTATTGAGCTTTTGAAAATTATGTATTCAAAATTGGCTAAAATTGCATTTCAAGGCATATCAGCTACTGAAATAAGGATAAATAAAGATTCTATGGGTCTTGAAGGTTGTCATGTGTTTTGCTAAGTGTAATGCTCAGAAAACAGTATACGGAAAAATTCTGAGGGTCTTACAAGTATATTATGATGATATAGAGGCTTCTTTGAAACAGCAATTTGTTGAGAATGCGAGTTGTTCTTAATGTTTTGTTTAGAAGATGAATTTCTCGGAGAAATATTTCTTTGCAGAAATTGAATAGGCTGAGGTCACCATTGTACTGAAGAGTTATTTGTGAGAAATTAAATGATCATCTATGGTATCATATTCTGTCGGATATAAAATTATCCATCATTTGTTTTCATACTGTCGACCCACATTTGTGCCTAAAATATGAACGTGAGAGTAGAGAAGCCAGCAAAGTGTAGGATTAAAAGACTCCTGTCTACCACGAGAACTTTGTTAGCTCAGTTGGTAGAGCAGAAACTGTGTATACAGTTGCTTCCAGGGTGGGTGCGGGTTCGATCCCTGCACGGAGCTCGTTTCTTTATTAACATTTACAATTTAGGCTACTTGTTTAGCATTCGTTCATACTGGTGCCGGGAAAATATAGGTTCTCAACTAATGTCTTATATATATATATATATAGTGCCATAGCAAATTAACGGTACTACTTTTAAATTACCCCAAAACTGTTGCAAGTAACTGAGGATTTTTCGTTTTAAATACACTAGTAATTTCAGTGTATAAAATATTGCCTTTCTGAGTACCCTTTTTTTCTAGTAGCTGTTAAAATTACTTCTTCCTCTTTGTAAAATTAGTATATATATATTTCCTTCAAAGGAAGATGTGTGTTAGAAAAACTGGGAAACTGAACATAAGGATTTTAGAAAGAGAAAAGGGGGAAAAGGATAAGGAAATGAATGATGCTTAAGTCACTGACTATATCAACGCT
>VCCN01004615.1:2305654-2335664 GCA_006491835.1 Architeuthis dux | reverse complement strand
CGGCATATTCTAGGCCCCAGCCGACAGGGCCATGTAATAAATATAGGATACAGTAATCTAACCATTACTTCATAGCTGGTATTAACATTTAAACTAAGTTGGGATGAAGTTTCCATAATTCATGGCTATGAATTGTTCGGGGGGGAGGGGGGATTGTTAGGTGGTGAACTTGCCGGATAACAAAGATTTTACTTATCCCACAAAGTGGAAGAACACTTTATTATTGTTGTTAAGTACTAAATTGATTCCCTGCTTTTCTATCGCTTTTCATGGTAAAAAATGATTTACTTTAGTTCTATACGTTTAAAAGTGTAGTATCAGTTTTGTGTTGTAATCAATTTATCAACTGATTTCTCACTTCCAGACGACTCTAATCCTACTATGCAAATTCCATAATGAAAAGATTTACGAAAGATTTGCATAGGTCAGTGATGGTGAAGCGGTGACATGCCGCAGGTTTTTACGTGACACCATGCGATGGACTTTGAAAAAGAAAAACTTTTTAAATTTCATTTTATTATCCTAGTTTTATAAAACTAGGATAATAAATGAAATTTTAAGTTATATTTTATTAAACTCCTAGTTTTATAAATATATTAGAAAAATAGGCCACTTATCTATAAGCATTTACCTAAAACTAAAATACAAGTGACACACCGATAACAAAAGTATACAAAACATTAAGATTTCGACAGACCGTGCTAAAAAGGATTGCCATCACTGGCATATGTTAACACTTTTATTCATGGTGGAAAGGTGAGGAGTCAGTTTTCTATTGTTAATAGAAATAATAAACTCATCCACCACTTTAGGTTCATAGATGTAAATTTGTATTGCAACATCGTTATGAACTGATCCCCCCCCCACACACACACTTGTATGGGTGAAGTTAGAATAGAAATCGTAACGATTGATTAATTCCTACTGAGCTTGTACAGCAGGGTGCAGACATCAGGAGAAGACTGATTAAAGTGTCATCTTGAAACAGGTCTGGTTAGTCGCTCAATAGAAACTGTCACGTGAACAGTGTCTTTTGGCAGCATGCCATGTTGGGGGTGATCAATTAAAAAATTGGAAAAGGGGGTGATCAATGAATAAGTTATCACTCCCCAACAAAGTGTGAGAGATGTAACTAAAAAAGTCCAAAAACAAGTGTGAATGCTGCCGGACACAACCTAAGGGATCAATTTAGCATCAACTTACATTGCAAATTGAAACCCCTGCAAAAAACCTATTTAGGGTGAGAATTTAAAAAAAAAGAAACCCAATAAAAAATAAAAAAAACATTTTTTCTAGACATAGTAAGGAGTGAATGTTTTAATTTTCAGCCCTCTGGCTCCATTGGTGCTGTGTTGGGGGTGATCAATTACAAAATTGTAAAAAGGGGTTATCAATGAATAAGTTACTTCTCTCGCCTTTTGTTGTTCAGTGATTACTAAAAAAGTCTGAATTAAAAAAACAACAAAAAAACAAGCATGAATGCTGCCAGACACAAACCAAAGGAACAACTTACATTGCAAATTGAACCATCCATTAAAAACCTATTATGGGCGGGAATTTTCAAAAAACAAAAAACGTTTTTTTTTCGACAAAGAGTAAATGTTTAAATTTTCAGTCCTCTAGCTCCATTGCTGCAGCCTGTGCACGTGATACATAATCAGCTCAGCTTAAAAAGTGAAGAAACCTATGTTGATTTCTATGCTACTTTGAGAGAGAAAAAAAACCCCCTGAATCTTTATAACACTAATGTCCGGAACGTACACTTTACTGGAAGTTTGTTCAAATGCAGATTATTCCAATGATGTGCACGTGTGTTTCCTGAGAATATACAAATAAATTTCCTACGATAAAGTAATGTTATTTCAATTCTTTTAACCCCACCTCATCAAAGTATTAATAATTTAAAGTTTTTTTTAATGTTTACTCAAACCAACTATTTGGTATAATTTAAGTGAATTGAAAAGTTTTGCTGACCAAAGATATTTATCATGTATTCTTGAATTTGCAGATGTGTCTCTAGATAAAAAATTGGAACATCTAAATTCATCCTGCACAAGCAGTGCAAGAAGCATGTAATGGATATGTAAACGAATGAACACTTGTGCAAATTTATTAAAGACAACATCTGTTTATTAGATCAATTGTCTTAATGTGCAAAACATGATTGACCCTACATTTAAGCATAGAGATATCAATGAGTCAGATCACATGCATATCGATCAGGAAAAATTCTTAAAATGATAAAAGTCCATGGCAGAAAACGGTTGAGAGAGGCAATTAGTTGTTTATTAACACTGTTAGCTCAGAGATACCAAATTTAACATTTTTTTTTCTTTTTAAATTCAAACCATAAAATTCTTAAAAGCATTATATATTTCCAGTATTTAGCTGCCCAAGAACCTGTGTAACAATTTTCATTCTAATGTTGTTGCTTATAAAATGTAAACAAACAATCCATAACTCACCCAGGTTGAATCTCTCCACAAGCCTACATACAAAATTTCATTGAAATATATTAAGGAATAACAAAGTTATCCAAATGAGAAAAAGGACACGACGACGACACCCACAGCGAATGATAGTCCCTGGAGGCTTTTTTTCCGGCCGGGGACAACAAAGAAAAGAAAATGGTCCAGACAAAGTGACAATTTTATACCTAGTATCAAAATAAGTTTAAATTTTTCCTCTTTATTTAAAAAAACAGTTACAAACTGAAATACCTTATTAAAAGATTACAACTTACCCCAAAGCAGAGCTTAATCGCATACTTACATAAGTATATAACTTAACATGTTATTTAAGATTGTATTAGAAAATTTCTATGGCAAGTTTAGTCGCAGAATTTCTTTTTAATTACACTTGTTACATAAAAAGGCGTTAGCAGATAAAATCTTTTGTAAGAAAAGAGAAAGAAAGAAAAGATAAAGCATTTCAAATAACATGAACTGCCTGGAGAAAAAGAAAAGAATTAAATCTCTTAATTGTTATTTTCCAGGTTATATCATGGGAAGATTTGGTGTAGATAAAACATTATCTACTTCAAGATTCATCACCCTTGAAGCTTACGGTAAAGAATCATAACTTACATTTTAAAAGAAAGACAGAAGTGCTTTTTTAAAAATAATCTTTTTTGCAGGACTAAAAAAATTTAAAGGTTAAAAGCATTGTCAAATCAGTTTGAAGAGAAATGATTCAATCACACACTGTATTTGGTTAGTGGAATAAATGTATTGAGACTGAATAGGAATATTTTGAATGAATAACTTTTCTATGAGTTTTTAAAATGTATTTTTGTTCAACTAAATCAGAAATTTTATGTTTAACAACCTTATGTCTCATGTGTATGCGCAGATACTCAGTATTGTGAATATCTGTACAACCTTACTCTTATTGAAGAGAAATGGTTCAATCACACTGTATTTGGTTAGGTGGTAGAAAAATAGATTAGATTAAAGATGTCCAAAGTTCAATCTCCTCAAGAGCTTATCTAGCATATGGAATATTAATTTCAAATCTGGATATAACAAAGTTTTGAAATTCCCTCTAAATACCTCATTTCATTACAGATGCACAAATACGAAAAGATTAGCTATATTTTCTTTCATTATTAGAAACCGTCAACATAGGTTTCTTCTGTTTTCAAGTTGGTCTGGCTGGCTAGCTAGCTATCTCGCATACAGACCACACCAATGGAGCTAGAAGACTGAAAATTTCAACATTTACTCCTTATGTCTAAAAAAACAAAAAAAGTTTTGTTTTTTGAAAATTCCCCCCCAATAATCAATTTGCAATGTAAGTTTATGCTAAATTGATCCCTTAGTTTGTGTCCAGCAGCATTCACACTTGCTTTTTGAAAATTCAGACTTTTTTTAGTGATCACTGCCCAACAAAAGGCGAGAGAAGTAACTTATTCATTGATCCCCCCTTTTTCCAATTTCTTAATTGATCACCCTCAACCATACTGCTAAAAGACATTGGTCATGTGACAGTTTCTATTGAGCAACTAACCAGACCTGTTATTTCTTAAATTTTAATATCAGATGACATTTGGGAATTTCATCCAGAAAAACATACGTTTCTTTCCTTTTAAGTGAACTTGAACAGATCAAGTGTGCATTGGTTTAAGTATAAAGGAAAATCTCTCAATCTGCAAAGCCATTTATTTTGAGATTGGCTTCTCTTATAGCATTGGTCATTCCGCAAGTAATGTCTTCATTTGATCTCTATTGACCTCAACTGGTCTAGCAGACCATGGAGCATTGTTCAGCAATCTCCAGCATGAAACTTTGAAAACCACTTTTGATACATTTCATCATAAACAGTATCTTCTCCAAAAACTACAAAGATCTTTTTTTGAATTTGAGTTGCATATTCACCTTTCTCAAAATAAAAAGTGTATAATATGCTGAAAATGTTATTCTCTTCTATCATCAACATAGAAAACCCTTAAATAAACAAATATAAACAAAATGCATGCTGATATGGCTAACCGTCCCAATACAATCAAAAGCAATCGTTTTGATTGAAGTTCGTTAAAACTAAATCCTCCCAATGCAAACTAATAACAAAATCAATCACCTTTTGGCCACCCCTATCTATATTTTGGCCACCCCTATCTATATTTTGGCCACCCCTATATATTTCTTCAATGATAAAATATTTTGATAAGGATGTTGTTGATATATTGTTTCAAACTTTTTACTGGTGATTCTTTTTTTACCTGATTGCAAACTGAACAATTCAAAGTATAAAAATATTAGTCCTTTAAAGAAATCAGTAAAAATCAGATTTTAATCACAGAAGACAACTTGGAAAATATTTGAAAGAATCTTATTTTTAATTTAGTTTGGCTTACAAGTGATTGATTTTGCAACCAAACGATTTTCTGTCCGAGTAAGAAACTTTACAAGAGAATTCATAGCATTGCAGTAGGTACTCCAATGAGTTTTTACAGGAAGATCTAATACATCTGCTGCCTGTTCCCCATTATAGGTCTTGTTATTCTGAACATTTTGATATCTCATTTGTCTCTCTACTCCTATTAGTTCACTAATTATGATTATTTATTCATTTGCGGACTCGCAGCAAATTGAACACTTACTAAAAATGGCCTTTTCAACACCCTATAAAACTGAAAAGCCATCATTTTTTTAATATGTAGACATTGTGTACTTGCTTAAATTTTATACGAAACTGAAGAACATTTATTTTTCTACTAGGTGATATTGGTTCCAAAGACATACATCGAAAGAGGAGGTGTCAGCAATCATTTATTTATAGACACCTTTTTTTCGACCACAGTAAAAACAATGTCACAGTGTAGTTTGGGCACTATAAACACATTAAATTGAAAATTCGCTGTAAAATTCCTTTTAAGTCAAACGATGTCAAATAAGACACCAACAGATTCAGAATTGGACATTCTTTATTATGGCATGCATAACAGTTTTGTATTAGTCAACATTATGGAGAATGAACACTTGAGAAACAGGGAATAATTAGCGTTAATGTGACATTTTCGCCCCAAAAACTGACTGTTTGAACTACCTAATTGCAGCCACCGAGTATCAGTAAATCCCTTCGGTTTGTAACAATAAGAGAGAGAGGCTCATATGTAAAGCTGCCATTCTGACAGTTCAATGACATTTGAGACAGACAATAGTAAAATAGGAATAAAAATTGAAAATAATTATAAATATATGAATGAAAGGCATGGCTTCGTGAACAAAGATTTCTGTGAAGGGTTTTCTACAGCAGTAGGACCATAGCCGATGGGGCCTGTGTGCGGAATAACCCTCCTGCATAAGCAGTGAAGTTTTATGGTGAAGTATGACTTGCCCAGGGCCGACCCACCCTTTAAACCATCCTATGGACCACCGGAGTGGCACGAATAGGAACAGAGCCCATAGGTTGTAGTTTTAACAGGAGTGTCCTTCTCCTGGCAGATGCCCGAGCTAGCTATAGGGGTCTGCTGCCCCTTTGTGGGAATGTTCTGTCAGTAAAGTTGACCACTGGTTAAACTACAGGATGTGAACATTCTGTAGTTGTTAGATGCCATATATATATATAAATTAATTAATGCATTATCATCACGATAAGAAACTGAACAATCTACAAAGCATGTGATCTAAATGGCGAAAGCCGAAAAATAGGGTTAAAGTTGAACAAAACAAAGACAAAAGTAATGTTCAATGATAAAGTCCCGAAAAAGACCATAAGAATAGATGGTGAAGCCTTAGAAGAAGTTAAGGAATATGTTTACCTAGGTCAGGCGATAAAGTTAGAGAAAGACCACGATAATGAAATAAGATGGCGCATAACGATTGGCTGGAAACCATTTGGTATAAATAGAGACATACTGAAAAGCACATTGCCAATATGCTTAAAACGTAAAGTATACAATGCATAATACCAGCTATGACATACGGGTGCAAAACCTGGAAACTTACAAAATCACTCAAAAACAAACTCAAAATAGCATAGAGGGCAATGGAAAGAGTAATGTTAGGAATAACTTTTATCGATAGAAAAAGTTCAACATGAAAAATTAGACATATTAGGATCTGCATTTATCAAAATCAAAAGGTATGAAACTCAAACTGATTGAAGAAGTTCTTGCATTGTGATGGAAATATAATTTTTTTTAAGTGGTAGAAGTAAGACTTTAACTAAGGCCAATCTAAATCCTGCTATGGTGAGAATTTGGTGGAACAGGAGTGGCTTGATACATTGAGACATCATAGCTTCCCTCACAGTGGCCAAACAATGAACATAGGCATGCATACCATCTTGAAATAATGCATTCAAATCTCAAACAAGTCATGTTGCTGCATGATAAGGTCCACCTTAAATGGTGCAAAAATAACATTACTAAAGTTGAATTAATTGAAGATGGAGATTTTATTGTAACTTGCCTATTCACCTAACATTTTTCTTATGGATTACTATTTTCTCAAGCATCGTAGGCCACTTCCTTACAGGCATTTTAGGAAGGAATTGGAAGTGGAATAAAGTGAATAGAGAATAGGAATATTTTGAATGAATACATTTTTTGTTCAAATAAATAAAACAAAAAAAAACAAGCAGGACACAAACTGGGGGATCAATTTTGGAAAAAAAATTTACATTGCATTAAAAACCTATTTAGAGGGTGAATTTAATAAAAAAAAAAGTTTTTTTCGATACATAATAAGTAGTAAATGTTTGAATTTTCAACCTTCTATCTCCATTGGTGCGGCCTGAACACATGATAGCTGGACCAGCTTAAAAACTGAAGAAACCTAGGTTTCTAATATGATTAAAAATTGATGCATATCAGAAAATGAATTTAAAACTTCTCAATAAATGGTGGCATTCATTTATTCCTTAATTACTGAATTTATTTAAATCTGAATCTTAATCCTAATACCTGAAATAAAATCAAAATAAATTCATTTTATTGTAAATATTATGTATTTAGAACAATAAATCCTTTTTTTTCATAAGTCACGTCAGACACATAAGAACGTATTTTTTCTTCATAAATCTCATACACAATATATATTGTATATACTAAATCTTATCGTAAATAAATACCACATTTACAATAGATGCTTTATTTTTCATGAATTGTAAACATTAAGAAACCCCCATTGTACTAACTTTAGAAAAAAAAAAGTCGACCAGTGTTTTTTGAAAATAATAAAGTATGGAAAAAAAAAAGAAAGGAAAAAAAAAAGAAAGGAAAAAAAAAGAAAGGAAAAAAAAAAGAAAGGAAAAAAAAGAAAGGAAAAAAAAGAAAGGAAAAAAAAGAAAGGAAAAAAAAAAGAAAGGAAAAAAAAAAGAAAGGAATCAAATTGTCTTCCAGCAAATGAAGGGTCGGGAATGTGAAACGTCGGAGTAAAAGCCAATCAACGTCCGGGAAGATGAACCAGACCCTCAATAAATCTATGCATCAACAATGACATCAAAGGTTAAAGATTCACTCTTAGTCACAGATTTGTTTTGCTGTTGAATTCAAATGAAAGTTCTGATTTACAAAAGTCAATTTCTGATCTAAGTTCATGTCTGTTATTTCCCGAGTGATTTTTTTGTATCAAATATAAATTTTGATGATTTACAAGACATTGAGATTATCAAGAATTCATTTTTAAAATCAAAAATGAGTTTTATGCATGAGTTTAAAATCTTCATAGTGTTCTCTAAAAACAATAGGGTATGTTTACAGCCTGGGTATCTTTCCCACATTTTTGAAATCCCTTATATTCTGAGATTTGCTCGATGGCAGTAATACCTATAGTTCTGGTAGATATAAACCCAGCAAAAACGGTTGTCATACCAGTCTGCAGATACAGTTCTTGCAGTTGATTTTTAGCTGTCGGTTCATTGGTAGATTTTGAGATAATAAATGGATTTGTAGGTGAACAATGTAACCAATGTCATTTGTTAGATTAGTTTTGAAAGTATTCATATTTATGGAAGTGGCTGTTTTCTCACCGAGACTGTTCTACAGACTGTTAGTAATAGTTGTACAATAACATTTACATCAGATATTTGTCAGTGTGATGTCACCAAATAATAGATACTACAATTGCAAAGTTTTTAATATACAACCTTTTGAGGATATGCCTGTAGCAGTTTTTGTTTGAGTTTGAAACTAGGGGTTACGAGTCCTATGCATTTTTCATTGCATAAATAAAAACAGTATGCTTTAATCTATGAATGTTTAGTAACTGAATACATAGTCAAAGGAGAGAGAGGGGATGAATTCTGTTAGCCTGTACAACCAATGGTATTTCTTGAATTATACACCTGACGAAGAAAGGATCGTCCGAAACATTTTTTTGACGTCAAGGATGGGAAGAAGAGATTTGATTGTCTGAACAAAACATGGAAAGCTGGTTAGACTAGAATTCCTGTCTCAAACGGATATCACTTTACAGAATGAAAACAAACAAACCGATAAAGTTAAATAGAGTGAAAAAGATATATTGAAAATCCAATTAAACGCCAATCAATCAGTTTGTTAACATCTGTCGCTTGCAAGCCGTCACAGTAAAGAAATATGTTGCAGACAGGTAAACAAACAAACAATTTCAAATTAAAAAAGTATCTCTGTCCATCCACAGCTGGTTACTGACCTAAAAGGTGCATGAACCATGGAAGGAACAGAACAGTGGTGATCAGTATGCAATTGACTCATTAAAATTACTAGCTTCATATGCACTAAATAGTACAGTTGAAAAGCAGTTGGCACAACGGTTGTGTCCGTCTCAGCTGGATGGTAGCAGGGAAGTTAATGTTATAAAGGCTAACCTTACTAACACTTATCTTCCCCAATCATACCACCTACAAGAATCCATATAGTGGACACCAGGAATTCAATACATTCCGCAACAACAGTTAATTGAGAATAACTCATGAATGGAATGCAAATACAAGGAAATTCACTTGGGTCATTATTGCTCCGTGAATTTCCTGTATGCATAAAAAAAAAGTAATCTTTATTATTATTGGATGAAGTAATTGTAACACATTATTTTAATTAAATTGGACTAGTTTTTACCCTTTTTACATGTATGGGAACTAGTAATTTTAATAAATCAATCTTTATTATTATTATTATTATTGGATGAAGTAATTGTAACACATTATTTTAATTAAATTGGACTAGTTTTTACCGTGCTGTTTGTTGCCGTAGAAACAACGGTCCGAATTGAAAGTTGTATATAAAAAACAACTGAAATAAGATGAAGGCAAAAACAAGTCAAATTTAATTAAAATAAGAAAAAAGTAATTCTATACTTGTATTAAGTAAAGTTCTGAAAATTATAACCTGAATAATAAAGGGATCTTGCTGGGTAATAAAAATGATTGTAAAATTATTATCTAAGATCAATATTATTTGCATTTATCGAGAAATAATTTAAGTGCTAAAAAATAAGACAAGTAATAAATTTTGTGATTTCATTTTAACAATCAAAGGAATGCATTAGATAATAAATATTTCTGAATTATCTGATCTCTGACTGTAACGATAATTAAGCTGAAACACAAAAGACATAACAGTTTTTTTAAACACTAACAGTCAAGAGAGCTGCAATAGATCATAAAAATACTATTTTTTTTTTTCCATTTGAGATTTTTTTGAAAGTTTGTCAGAGACCAGATTCTTCAGAAATTCTTGTCACATTTACTTTAAATTCAACATAAGTAATAACTATAACAAAAACATTTTTGTACTTATGTCATTAAAGGGTTTAGTTGTCAAAGATAAAATTTGGTAAGGCATTTGATTATAGGTAAAAAAAAAAAAGAAATACTTTTATAATTGACCATATTTGAAGATGTACAAGATTTATTTTAATAACTGCTGTAAACTTAAATTTTTCCTGAATACCATCTGTTGAAATGGTGGTTGTAGTCTTGTATTCCTATGCTTGATACTTATTTAGTAATTTCTCTAAAAATAATATTATTAATATTTATGTATCATTTTTAACCTTTCTATTTAGGATATTTTCAAGTAATTATCAGCTAGCTGCTGGGGTGATTTTCTGCGTAGTTGCTACCTGAGTATGATAAGGGAAAAATGACCTAATAGAGCTTCAAATTCTGGCAAACTGATTGAGCAATTTGGTGAGAATAGACCAGGAAAACCATTTCATTGTCAGTTAACTTGTTTTGTCACAGAAAAACTGCAATTAAAATTGTAAAAGTTTGCCTCATAAAAATGCAATACTAGTTTCAGTACTCAGAAAACTGATGCTATGCTATGGATCAGAGAAGGATAAAAATCTTTTAGAAAAAGTCCGGAGACAAGCAACTAAGTTAGTACCAAAATTAAAAAGTATGATTTATGAGGATAAGTTAAAAGAGTTAGGGTTGATATTGTTAGAAAATAAGGAGGGATCAGGGAGACTTAATAGAAATGCTTAAGATTATGCATGGTTTAGAATTACTCTGATGTATATTTTACTAGAAGGGGGTACCAAGGGACTGAGAGGCCACACATATACGGTAGAAGCAAATAGAAGTAGATTGAATATCAGAAAATTCTTTTTTAGCTATAGACTGGTGGGACTATGGAATACCGAATATGTAGTGCTATCAATAGATGCAAATGATTTTAAGAAGAATTATGATGTTTATTACACCAGCACAAAGGATTAAGGCCCTAGATATTGTGTAAATATGATTGTTATGATCTGTGCTTGTATATACAATTTGTATACTTTTTTTTTCACTCTAAAATAAATGTTAAATGTAAAAATTTCACTAATTACCAAAAAACTATGAATATAGGAGTCGTATAGAATCAAACATAATTTTTCTTTTCACTGAACAGGTGTATACTTTTGTCATTAAGGTTTGGAATAGAAAGGAAAATATATCTGCTTTCAACTGTTCAGTTAGGAAATTGAGAGGATTGAAATACATACTGATAAACAATGTGAATAGAACAAGGATACAATTACATTTTTAGAATTCTTATGTTACATACAAAATGGCTGCTCCAATCCATATATGGTCCAAGGTGAAAAGATGTTAAATGAACAAAATTAGAGACATTCATTTTTATTCACCAAACTTTATAAATTAGCTACAACAAACAAATTAATTATTGCCCCAGTTTTACCAGAGTTTTTGCCACATAACCATTATTTATAAAGAAAGTGGCAATGGATATTGATATTAGCTCTCAAACCTGAGACAGCAGCATTCAAGATAACATAACAATTTAAACAAATCAACAGGTCTTAAAAAAGATTTTCAACTGCAATTAATACTGTTGTAACATATTGTAACATTATAATAAGAACCTTATTCTTTCAAATTTGAGAGGGAAAGAAAACCCCAAACTATTTAATCATAGCCACACATAAAAAGTAGCATTACCTGGGATAAAATGGCTGTAAGTCAATTATTCCTCATACAGATTAGCAGACCAATTTGATATCATTTTATTATTGATAACAGAAATTAATTGACAATTGTGCGTTGCAATATAATAAACCAATCAATTAGATAGAGAGAGGCATTATTGTAGCAGGGGGGTCCTATTGGAATGCACCTTATGCAGCCTTTAGTTCAAGATCAAAGTGTAGTATCTGTTCTTCTCACATCAATGAAACATAGCATTATTTTCAATGTTATTATATTATTGTGTTTTAATTAAATGCCTGAAGTTTTGCTCTTGGTTTTTGGACATACAAAGAAATAAAATAGATAAAAACCTTCAAAGCAAATGATGAACAGAAAGAGATTCTTGCCGTAGAAGAAACTTTCCAGAATGAATAGATAAAGTTACTTTAGACTAACAGCTGTAATAGCATTTTTAACAAAACATATTCATAATGAAATAAAAGCTCCTCTCCATTTGATTGGTTTGTTTAGCTCATGTATAAATTTGTCATCTAGCCAGAGTTGATCATTGTCACAGTAATAGTTAAGACAAAAAGGTAATGTACATTTAGAGCCCTTAAAATATCATCAAACAAAAAACAGGCTTACAAAAATGTAACCGTTTTTGCATATAAAACATACACAGAGCCCTTAAAATATCTATATATTAAACAAAAAACAAACAGGCTTACAAAAATATAACCATTTTTGCATATATTTTTGGAATTTTAGATATCATTAATAGCAAAACTATCATTTCCATATATATTATAGGTTGGCTACTTGGTCAAACATACACACACAATTTTAGGCTTCACAGATTGTATAATTATATAAATGGATTTACTGCAGTGGCCATACCAGAGCTTAGTTGTTCACCCATTGATTTGAAGTGTTATCAACTCCAAAAATGAATGTGTGCCGCAGATGATTTGCTCAGCTGCGTACATTAATATGAAACAGATAATCTGACTGATGCTTTACAAATCAAAGTGAATATAAAAAGGTAGCAACAAGGATATAGTCAGACAGCACATTCTTCCTAAAAGATGGTCTCAAATGTTCAAACAGGCAAATCTCATCTTAATCAGATGAAAATCCAATGCAGAGATTCCAAACTGGGAGGGGGGGGGATACGGCTCTTAGGTAAAAAATAAAAGTCGTGGTGTATGTTTTTGGCTTAAGGGTAGTGGGATGTGTGATGCAAGACGGAGGTCTGAATTTTCCTTTCCAGTGTTGTTTATTAAAATTATTTTTAATTTAGTTATAGTGTTAGCCTTTTGTCGTGTTTAATGGGTTTTATTAATTTCAATAACATTTAAAATTTTTGTAAAAGACTGCGATGTTCGCTTCCCAGAATTTGATTTTGAGGTAATTCAATTTTAATATTATTAGTAACCCTACCACAGAAAAAAGCAACATTTGTTGATAAAAACTGAAATAATTATTTTAAATTCTTTTTTGTTGCAACTTAAATGGAAGGAGGAAAACTAGTAATCTTATTGAAAAAAGTGGGGAATCACCTTGAAAAGGTTGGGAACCACTGGTTTAATGCATAATCTTTAACCGTAGCTCCCTTATTAAAGAACTAATGTTTTCGGGAGGGAAAAAAATAAATATTTTCATTTGGAGAAAGGAAATCATTTGAAACTTTAGTTCTTTGATGTTTTGTAACAATGACATTCTGTAAGAAAAAGAAATCCAGCAATGTTTAGTGCAAAGTGATGTGTTTGGAGAGAATATTTTGAGACTAATTATTGGCAGCAATAAAGGCAGGATAAGTTTGTATTTAGAACTACTGTTGTGCGAAAAAGAATTCCTCTAACAGTTATTCACAGAGAGCAGGAAGCAACAATTTAGACAGCACCCATATCCTAAACGGATGTTAACAGATGTTTTTATTGGCAAATCTTTTATCAAAATCAAATGAAAGTCAAGATTCAGTTTTATCAGGAAAAGGCCAAATATTTTAGAAAGATCAAGATTTTAATTCGAAATGAAAAGAGAAAGTAGATTGGAAACATATGCAGGAAGAAAAAAACCCCAAAACATTTGGATTATGCCCAAATGTAGGTTTTAGTTTAGATAGCCAATTTGAGGTGGATGTATGGTGCAATAAAGACAATTAAAAATATAATTTTCATTTATCCTTTGTCTTGTTCCATTCATTCATTCATCTTGCTGTTCAGTCAACGGTTTTTGGTTTCAAAATTGAATTTTGAATGGAATTTCTATTACGCATAGATTTTTATTGATATTTTTCAATAGTGAAAATCATCTATACATATCTAAGTGAGATTATAAATATGCCAACTACACCTCTCATTGTTTAAATTACCTCAATTTTGGGGCGGGTGAGATATTTCAGATCCAATTCAAAGTTAAATATGCAGCAATACCAATAATTTGTCTCCTGCCATGAGCTTAAAGTTTGAATCCATATAACTTGGTAAAAAAGACACTTGCTGCATTACAAATTCATCTTGAGACAAAATTTTCTCAGTAAAGAAAAGTTTTTTTAAAAAGTACAAGCCGAAAGCTTAAAAGATATTTTGCATTTGGTAAGCAAAGACCTAGTTGATAGCTTAGTGGTAGTACATTGGGAGGGGAGTGTATCGTTCAATTCCCAATTAAATTTATTCCTTTTATCAGTGACACTAATTTCCAGGTCTTGGCCCTTTCTTATAATTTTACATGTAAAATCCATAATTCCCAAGTCTGTAGAAAAATCACTATTTTAGAAAATTATTTGAGAAACCAAATAGATTGTAATGTAAATGCAATAATTTTAAATTACTGGGGAAATTTTGCCAATTAAAGAAACGAAGTTTTTAAAAGTGTTTAAAACAAACATTTCAATCAAGCATCATAACAGTTCCTATGGGCTGTTTTGCTTAACAATCATTAGCTCAAATGATTGACATTTAAGCTAACGATTTGGAAAACAAAATGCTCATAGCTAAAAAACACTTTAAAATGGAAAAGTAAAGTAGCAATGAAATCCTCAAAATATTAAAGATTATTTCAGCAATTTACTGAAGATAATTTGATTTTTGGCAATCACTCGTTTTGTGAACACAACAAATTCAACCATTGTCGAAATCGACTACGGATGCACAAAAGGACGTAACTCAAATCGTACACATGACTAAATAACGATTGTAAAGTTCTACACAACTTTTGTGCGCCGTTTTTAACATCAAGTGAGCGAGTGCGTGGAAAATTCATTAAAGAAAAACAGAGGTTAATGCATAAATTATATTGTTATCGCTTTGAATAAATTAAATTGTTTATATCTGTAGAAAGAATTAAATATTTGTATAACTGACGTCACCCCGGTGTAATAGAATTCTTTTTTTAGGATCGCCTGATTTCTTTCTACAAACAAAATTTAGAAACACATTAAAACATTTCACAAAGAAAGATCTACGTCTGCAACATAGACATTCAATTCATGAAATGTTAGTGATACCATTTAAAACCAATGATTGTTTTTGTTCAAAGTTTAAAAACAAATCCCGTAAGAGTAATATTTTCCCAAGGAAAGTTGTAACAATAACATTGTACTGACAATTTAAAAGTTCAAAGGTTTGGATGAGCATATAATTCAATTTTACTAAAAGGAACTTTTCAAATCAGAAAATATAAAATAATTCATAATTCATAAGTTAGAAGTTAGAATTCCCCGGAGTGTTTTTCTCGAAAATCTTCTCCAAGAAAGAGTCTACAATTTAACAAAAGATTTAAAATCAACTATTTCAATTTTGAGGAAAGCGGCCTTTCTCCGAGAAACAGGAAGAACAATAAATTAAATGAATTGCACATTTTTTAACTTTTTCTCCCCCAACAACTGAGATGTTAAATAATAAATCAAAATATTTACAATCTGAAACTTTAGCATTCTTAAAAGATGCGCAGTTTACATTAAAAACTTTCTGCAGAGCGCATACCTAGGCGAAGTTGCTAAAGAAAAAGTCCCAAAAAACAACAAAGATGATATGACAAGTTAAAAAAAAATCTATGAAACTCGCATCCGCAAACATTAAAAAACTATTGGCGAAAGAAAAGCAAGTCGGGAAATGTAAGGAGAGAGAGAGAGAGAGCGAAAAGAAAAACATCTAACGTACCAGTAGCAGTTGTCAATGAAGTGGAGTGTCACCGGCAGTTGATATCCATGGAAAAACCCTGTTTCCTTTAAGCACACGGACAGACGCCCATGGAAATCAAAGTTAGTACCCACGAGCGATATGTAGGCCAGCCCAGCAAACACCATCAACACGTCTACGTGAGAGTATTTAAAAACAAACAAAAACTTTTTTCTTTTTAAAAAGGAATACAAGTTGCATATATGTATCCTGTTATTGTTATTGTAGCGTTTCACAGGTGGACAATCTACTTCGTCGATAAAGTGTGAACTTCTTAGCCAGAAGAAAACTATGACTTAACTGAAGTAAGGTTCACTAACACAGGTGAAGTGGGGAGAGAAAAAAAAGAACCACTGAAGTCGACGACGGCGACCTGCTAGCGAGTAAGCCCACAATAACCACCCAACTATCAACCCAACAGCCATCACGCTGCCCCCGCCCCATGCCCCTGACAAAAAAATTTGATGTGACGCAAGTACCTTATAGGACAGATAGAACTTCCTGTGTGTTGTTACAGAAAGAGGACCACCCACTCGCCCTCCATTTAGGCCTGCCCGGTTTGTAGCCAACCAGGCGGCTGGTTGGCCCGCCCGCCCGATTGTCGACCGTACATAGACGTAAACCCAGGACATCCCTCCGAGTGGAGAGAGAGGAAAGCATAACGTTTGTTGGTATGGGAATTTGTCCCACTGAAAAATTGTTAGGTGCCAATGCAGATGTCATGGAAGGTAAATGCTTCAAAAGCTGGAGAATGGGAATGGGTTGACACATTAAGTTGACCCTGAAGACAACTAAGGGAATTGGTTGAACTAAGAGCAAGATAGAGTTACATAAAGAGCGTCCACTAATATCAAAAGTCATCTTTTAAGAAGGAGAACGTGGGCGTCAGGATGACGGTTACATAATTGGAAAATTAAAATAAAATGAGGAAACCAAGAAACTGGGGGTCTCATTTCTTTCACATTACTGGGATTTAAAAAGGAAAGAAGAGTGGTAAATTTACATGAGAAAATGACATCATAGATGGTGTAGAAAATATCTGTCAGAGGTGAAAGAAAGGACAGTGCAAATCTACTTCAATTAGAAATTATTATATCAAAATCACCTTTGAACTTTAAAAAAGAGCGACAGTAATTAATAGAATGAAGGGAAAATGTTTTGATTAAAAGGCTGCTGTTGGGGAGAAAGTAGAGTGAGGACAAGCACAATACCAACGAGGGAGAAGGACAATTGAAAATAGAAATCTTATATGAAGCAAAGAGACAAGTACCAGAGAGGTAAGACATTACAGCACCTTGAGTAGGGGGAAATGAATTCAAATTATTTTTCTCTCTCTAATCATTTTTAAAGTCTATTTTCTTTAATTCAAGAGACAGTAGCGATTATGAGATCCCTAATTTAGATGAGCCTTACTAAATAAATGTACTTAATACCATAGGCGTAATTCGGGCAAAATGTGTTGAAGGAAGGGGGAGGATTTGGGCCTCTTGCCCCCTTATAGAACGAGTTTCATACACCTATGCTTAATATCCATTAATGATGTCAGTCCTTATCCTAGTTTACAATGTTAATCAAGGAAATTAATTACAAGTTAAATATCATATGTAAAATTAAATGACTTACTTGAAGTCGCTTAGTAAAATCATTATTCTAAATTTCAAATGATCATTTTTAAAAATTATTAACAGGATGATACTAATTTACTCAATTTAAATACAAAATGACATTAAAACTGATTTGGCCATCATAGTTGTATAAGTAAGACTGTTCAGTGGGTCCATCTTGACAGAGGGACCAGCCAGATGTTGCTTGAGATCTAAACAGTCACCTTTAGTTTCAAAACTGATTAAAATAAACAAATTAAAATGATGTTCAGGATCATGTAATTTACAAGCGCTTGGCTGACAATATAGGATATATTGTTAGCTTTAAGTTTGGGCAATATCTGGAGCAGAATGGTCAGCTTGTCTATTCAAACATGATCAGGGTAAAACAAACTGAACAACTCAACAAAACCATACTCTTCTACTTCATGTACAAGAAGCATCATTTCTCTATGTCAATACAAATTCAGTATTTTCTGGCAATGCCAAATATCAAACAAAACACTAAGTAATTATTCTTGTTTGTGTTGTTAACACAATGTTTCGCCGATCCATTCTCCAGCCTTCCCTGGTGTAATATCCGAATGTGATCGGGTAAACAGAAGTTTTTAATAAAGAGACACTCGAATCCTACGTTATGAGGGTTACCTCCTTTGAAATTAAAAACTTCTGTTTACCACATCACATTCGGATATTACACCTGAGGAAGGCTGAAGAATGGATTGGCCGGAACATTGTGTTAACAACACAAACAACAAGGAGTTCAATCGTTCAAAGAACTATTTGAATGTTAATGACCCTTCTCAAAACTAAAAACAATAACTAAGTAACTATTTACACTGTTTAAATAACCATCTTCCAAAGTAGCAGTTTCAATTTTGTAGGGGACAATTATTCAGTCACCAAAAAACATTTGAAAAAAGGGCATAATCCCTGTTAGGTCACACAAGTAATGCACAAGCATAAATACACATAGAAAGGCTGGCGGAGGGATTTAGTAAACAGACATAAACGGGCAATTACTGCTGGTAAATAAAATATACAAAAAAATCATAATAATAAATGAATTTCAGTCTTTCTTTCAGCAATAGAACAATGTAAAAGTAACAATGTGTGATTTAGAAAAAAAATGAATACTTCTATTTTCTTCTGACAACGGAATATAAGTGTAACACAATTAAGCAATGCTTTTGCAAGATAACCTAGTGCAAAGGATTCACGGAATAAGATACCAAAAGAATGATATCACTATTGTACAGCATTACACTTTTAGTTTCCCCCAACAGTTATTGTTGTTGAAATTAGAAAACTAAAATATAGGTGAAATGAGAATAGATATCAAATAACATGTTTAAATGTAATAGAGATATAGAAATGAAAACAATACAAATGCCATAGTTAAACAGTAATTAATTTCAATAAAAGTACATCATGTTAAGAAAAACTTAGTATATTTAGTTAGACATCATCACAAACTGTCATGTCATAACTAAGCAAAGAGGAACTGTTCAAATAAATCAGACCTTCCTGTGAAGTAGCTATAGCTTTATGTCATAACATAATAGATGAAGGTTACATTTTAGGAATGACATTATATTCACATTGAGTGATAAGACAACCAAATTGATTGAAGAAAAATGGATAGAAAGCTCAGTAACAAGGCAACTTTTTACTTAATTGTACAGTATGAATACTATTTTTAATGTTCAACTTTCTTTCTCAGCTCAGAACCCTTTGCTTTTAATAAGGTTACCAAAATATAGTCAACTCACGGCAGCTTTCACATTTGCTGAGCAATGTGAGCTAGAAATGGAATTTTCCCCATAATTCTTCAAATAAACCATTTTATATTATCTTAGGATAAAAATTCCACCGGTTGAAAATCCTCTGAGCTAATGTTTTTCATGACAAGTCAGAATACGAGAGAGAGATTTATGCAGATGGCTGGGTAAATTAAAAGTTTCTTACAACAGTCTGTGACTATTAGCTGCAGAATATTCCAATAGCCATAATGGTGTTCCTTTTCTAACTCTACTAAATTTCTTAAAAAGGGAATGAAAACTAAGATATTTAATGAATAGATACATGCTCAGGACTCAAATGTGAGCGTACAATTTACAGAATTCATATCTTTACTAAACAAGGTAAAGCATCCGTCTCTTAAAAGACAACTCCCATTAGAGTATTAACGGCCGGTGACAAAGTCCTGGTTTCCTTTGCATGCGTCAGCTTTAGTGATCCTTCAAGTTTCAAGTCTGGTCAACACCAGAACTTTCCTACAAGTTTTTCTGACCACTCCCTTGGCAGGATGCAAGTCCACCAAAGGGATACCTCCATCCTAATCACACAGCTTAGAGTCTACTCAATTACCTGCTGAGTGCACAGAGAGATTTGTCCTAATGAAGGGTTTTTCACACCCTTTGCTCATACAGGGAATCAAAATCGAGACCCTTCAACTTTACTAGATGAGCCAGATAAATTAAATAAATATATTTGAACTAAGATATTCATTTTGGTTAATAAACAGAAACTTGTTGCAAAGAGACCTTCATTTCTACCTTTGGTACAAAGATTATAATCGAATGCCCACTTCGAGAGAAAGAGAAAAAAACATTTATTTTCAAGCAGAGTAAAGGAGTTCTTCTAAGCCTTATAATATTATAATAATATCATTAGCCATTCATTTACATTATACATATAACAGCCCCATTCTATCAGTACCACTTGCATTAATTCCTGACCACTGACAATCCCTGGTATGGTATAACATGATTTTGTAATACACACTAGCAATGAATTAAGAATCATTTTCCATAAGTAAAAAAGTAAAAAGATTCGGATTAAAAAAAATTAACATTTATTTTGTTCAGTTTTGCTGGATGTTAACAAAAGAGAATTGACTTGTGGCTCAAAATTACTTTGAGCACTTCTGAGATAGAAATTTAATTCAACATCTGTAATCTTGTAAAATCTAGATTTTTAAATTTCCAATGGATCCGTAAGGTTTTTCCTCTTTTCTTATGGATTGTACACCTGACGATGGCTGAAGAATGGATCAGCCAGAACTGTATTAACAACATAAAGTACACGAGGAAGGGGTTCAATTATCCAAACAAAATTGAAATTATCTGTAACTTTGAGAAGAGTCATTAACATTCCAAATTTTGTTTAGACAATCGAATCTCTTCTTCCCATCTTTGATGGCTGATCCATTCTTCGGCCTCGTCAGGTGTATAATTTGAGGAAAGAGGCGAAGCTTTTTTTCTCCAGCCAGTTATGGCAAAGAAAGAATTTTGGTCATTAATAGACCAACCGGATCCATCTATTTCAGCAGCGCTAGGTACACTGACGTGACCATACTGACAAATTATACACAGGCTGCACCTGCCTTGTTAAGCAAAGAAAATGAGATGGTGTTGAAATCCACACTTGGCCAACAAGCCGATATTTCCAGCTTCCTCCAGCATCCTCACTCCCCAAAGATGCTCCCTAGTTGGACAGCAAACAATGTTAGAGGAGGGGAACAATTATTGGAATAGATTTTTTTTTAAAATGAAATAAATCAAATATCAAGTAAAGAATAATTGAGAATATTTTAAAATTCAAAAGTTTATATCATACATAAAAAAGCAAAGAACTAGTGAGCAATACATAGAATATTTAAACAAACCTGGTTGCTGCAGGGTCAAACTCTACACCTACTTTGATGATGAAGATGATTACTGCAACTTTTGTATTGTATATATAAGAAATAAATTAGTAGATATGTAAACTTGTCCGTTTGGCACTAGGTTGTGATTTCAAATCATGTTAGGGATATGTTAATTTTATATATCGGTTTAGTTTAGTGTGTTGGCACAGAAAAACAGTGAAAAGTTTACTCTCCTAAATTTGGTGAGGATTGTTCTTGTTACAGTAGGAAAACAAAGACAAGTTTGACAAAAATAAGTGCTTTCAAATGTTTGTAAATTTTCATTTCTTAAAAAAAATTTTTAAAAATGATGTACATGTTGTAAATTTGAAACACATAATAGGTTGAAGAGCAGCCAGAAGATGAAAGCTCAAATTGTGTGACGAGGGGAGGCTAGATTGGCTCTTCTGACTAAAGGTTAAAAAATCACAGTTGGTTACCTTAATTTACGCTTTCAAATTAATTCAACATGCAAATGTAATAATAATAATAAATGCATTTATAGAAAGCGCCTTTTCTCGGGAACCTCAATACTTAAATCCCCACTGTACTTGAAAACATGTGCAATGAGTTTGCAGTAAAAATATAAGGCCTATTAAAGAAGAGTAAGAAGAAAGTGCAACTTGTCAATAAAGTTTTTTTTACAAAACACAGGACTGGAGCTAGAGTTACAAAGTGTATTTATTTACCGAGGTCATATAATTATGAAAGTCTCGAAACAAGAAAGTTTTTATTTTTGATTTAAAGCTTGCTAATGTATATATGTTCCTTGCACCATTGACACAGGAAAAGTCATGAGTACAAAACTGAATAAGAAACATTCCTTTCTGGAAAGTATACTTAGAAACTGAAGTTTTGGCTACTGTTCGTAAACATAACAGCTGACATTCCAGGTTATCCAACCTTATTACACAATCATAGCCTCTAATGTTTTCATAAGGCAATGACTTATTTGATTTGCACAGAGAAGACCTTTAGTGCTCATTCTCGTACACATCAGTTAATCATTAATTTGTAAAGATAACTAAATATTTGCTAATTCAAAAGTATTAATAATAGTAGTTTCAATACAGAAAAACAAACCTTTACCAAGTTACCTAAAAGAAACCTTTCGAGAGACTTAGTATGGCATTGACTAGTACAAGTCAAGGAGTAAAAGAATATGACCTGCTATGACTAAAAATTTCCACTGTCGAAAGTTATTCAAAGACACACCCCAGAATGTGGATGAAATAGTATTGGGTAAATTAGATAGGAATGAGATAGGAATATTAATTTAGAAGAGGATGACCACACATGGCTTTATCTTTAGAGTTGACATGTTTCTGACAATCTAGGTCAAAAGAAAGAAAATATTCCATAAATATGCAGTAGATGGGCACAATGAGATGACACCTAGGAGAAAAAGTATCACAATATAAAAGTTGACCAAGAGTAAATTGTTATTACTATTACTGCAGTGACCGAAATTTCAGTCATTCGCAGTTAATGGATTAATTCAATGTAATGGAAATGCTGTGCCCCCTGCCAGCAAAAGACAAAAAAATGTGCAGGACCGCAGTTTATGAGTGTTTGATAATGTCTGCCAGCATAATGGGTAATGTCCATTCCTAGCACCAGAAGGTTAAGGGGATTATCCCACTTTGTCTTGCCCTGTTGGCTGGGGGCTTAGAATACGCCGACTGCATACCCTGCAGAGGGGTACGACCCCCTCCCCGCAACCAGCGACCATCTGTTCTTTCACCAAAGTTGCAAGACTAGTTAAAAAGAAAATAACCCTTGAAACTATACTCAAAAATATAAAAAACAGATTCGATCTACATACCTGGATAACAAACTGTCCACAAAAATGTGCCTACAATAATTTGTCCACCATACTTCGTCTACATAAATTGTGTATTCAAAAAGAAACCAAATTCGGTACTAAATAACCCAAGCCACACCTCGATTTCTCTCTCGTATTCCTCCCTCAGTTGTTTTGACATCAGGTACTCCGAAACCTTAGTTTTCAGTTTACCTTGCTTTCGGTCAGCAGACCATTTCCATGTTGCAGTCCAGATTTAATTTTCATAAACTTTGAGCTGTTAGAAAGTAGTAGTTGGGAAAAAGTTTGATATCATATATTATTTGTATATCATTTGTAGAACTGGAGATATCAGTCTTTTAAAAAGCTGTCTTTACAGTTTATATTACAATGAACATCAATAACAAGAAGTGAACAGCTTTGCTCCTAAAGTACAACTAAAGAAAATGCCCTGTTCTAGCTTAAATACTACCAAATTGGATCACACAGTGTGTCTACCAAAACTATATTTCAAAAATGCACAACTGATCACATGACTGTAGATAATCTTTTGAGACCAATATTTTCTACTACTACTACTTGTAGTCTTGATGACATTGACCTCACTAGATTTGCATTCACTGGAATGTTTTTCCACTCTGACAATATGCTGTCTTTCAATTCTGTCTTGTTGGATGGTCGTCATCAATTGGATTTAAATCCAGTGACAGGCTAAACCAAGCTTCTTCAGAAACTGTTGTTGTCTTCTTAACAGAATGTTTTCGATCATTGTCATGCTGGAACATAGCTCTTCTTCCCAAGCTTTGAGTGAAGGCACCAGCATTCATGATTCCATCAATGAAATGTAGTTCACCAGTGCCATTAGAGCTCATACAACTCCCAGACCATGATGTTTCTACCTCCATGCATAACTGTTGAGACCAAACACTTTCCTTATACTCCTTGCCATGATGCCGCCAAACTCGTTGGATGCCATCAGAGCCAAATAGGTTGATTTTTGTTTCATCTGACCACTGTATGCTGTCCCAAAACTCTAGATTTTCAACTTTATTCTCCTGTGCAAACTTTAAACGAGCCTGTGTCTCGATGTCAGTAGCAGTTTTCTACACAATCATCGGCCATGTAAGCCTATCTTGTTCAGGTCACGTTTGATTGTTGTAATCGAAACATTCACGGCACATACTTTTTTACTTTGAAAATATACTTACTATATAGAATGAAATAAACTTGTTTTGTAGTTATTTTTGGACCATACTATATTTATATTTTTGGTTACAGAGTTTCAATGCTGTATAGTTTGGTAATAAATAATACCTAATAATATCCATATTGATTGTATAATGCTCCACTAGAAATAATAAAATCCTTGTTTAGAAGAAAATTAACATTTTATAAAAAATTGGTAGGGTTGTACTTATTTATGGGTGATACTGTATAAACCTTTATTGCTTGTTGACTACAAAATGCCTTAATTCATTTTATGCATACAGCACAAATGCTCTGTTAAACACTGTTCTTTTCCACTACTATTTTCTGGTTGACTGCCAGAGGAAGAGCGAAGGTGAAGCAACAATGTCCAACGTTCTTTGCACACATCTAAACACAGACAAGCTGCTCCTGATGATTCACTTAAACTCAGTGTATGTTAAAAATATATTTGTAGATGAATATTACTTACAGAATAAACAAATAATTCCTTTACAGTGGAAATCTTAATGCTTCATACCTCTACAATTAAAAAATTAATATGGAAATTTAAATAATATTGAATTTTAACAAAATCTTACTGTATTTTATATCATAAATAATTAAATTTATTAAAATTTTAGGGAAAATATATTAGTGTAAAATGCCGTCTTTTTATAAAATCACTAATTAATTTGCTGTATTTTATTTAATAAATTTGAAAATAAAATGCAAAATCATTTTGCTTGGCAATTTTCCTGAATTATAGTTTAAACTTAGAATATGTAAAAAGAAAATATTTATATGAATAATTTTTTTAGACATAAAAAAAAATATTAAAAATGTTTTTTTAATTCTAGTTTTATTTTTTTAGTTCATGTTCCCTACAAAAAGTTACTAAATAATAACAAATGTTGAATATTTCTTTAAAAAAATTAAATATTTTTGTTATTTAGAATTTATTAATTTGGCATCTAGAGATAACCATAAATTAATACTCCCTTCTCCTTAAAAATGTATTCAAAAATTTCTCATTCCCTGATTGGTAACCAGACAATATAAATTTCAAATAATTATGGAAATATATAAAAAGATAATCAATTTTTACATTTTAAGAGCCTGTTTTGACAATGATAGAACAAAAATACAATGTTATAGTGCAAGAAAAAATTATTATATCCCCATTTGACATCCATAATGGGGAAGTATTCATCATCAAGTGAGTAATGGTTCAGTTTGAAGTGACAAATCTCTCAATAAAGCTATGTACTCCGACCTCTGACCTGTGTTAAAAGAAAAAACATTAAAAATTGCTTTTCATATTCTTCTGACAGTTTTTGTTTATTTTTGGATGATTTTAAAATCTTAATCAAGAGACAACAAATATAATGTAAGCCAAACATTGTTTCTTCTTGCATAGACAAATCTATAGCAAAGAACAACCATCTTTTCCCTTCTTCTAAAGCTACAATCTTGCCTATAGCCGCTTGAGCCTAAGAGAGAAAACCACTGCAACTTTTGATAAGAAAATAAAAAGTATACATTCTAATACAAATAGATGAATGTGTAAATCCTTAAAAACAGGTTATAGCTTACAGTCCAATGCTCTAATGATTGGATTATCACTCCATATAAAAGGTGATGTTGAGAAGCAACAAACTGTTCTTGGCTTCTAATTTTTATTGCCACTTTCTTCTCATGCAGGAAAATGTAGTCTAATGTCGGTTGTACTACTTCTTCATGCCGAGAGAGAAGAGATGATGATGATGATGATGACAACGACGACTCCTCTCGGTCCGGGTCTGCTGAAAAAGACTCCCATGTGGGTGGAGAGAAAAGACGATAAAATTTGGGTTCTTCAATTGGAAATCTGGGGTTTTATTTCCTTCAATATAGATTCTTTTCTGGGCCACTTCGTGGGTAGCTTCAAGGTACGGAAATTCTGTTTCATTTAGTTTTCTAAATGAGTTGGTCACTTTTCTGAGTTACTACTACGAAAATCAAGGGTTCCTCCTCTCTGACCTGTCGCCCCGGATTCAAATCTAAAACTGCTCTTTAACCGGCTCTCTCCTCCCTCACCCATGACGGGCAGGGGTCTTCTTTGTGTGACCTGTCACTAACGGCTTTAAATCTCAACTCCCTCTATTTCAAATCTCGGCCCCTTTTAACGGTTTTTGGTAATACGATCTCTGTCCAGTTTGTCACGTACGCAGTTTAACACAGCTCCCCCCTATTTTCAAATCTGGCCCCTTTTAACGGTAATACGATCTGGGTGCATTTCGTTACAAAAACCAGACACAAAATTTTTTAAAAAAAATTTTAAAAAAATTAGTTAAACTGCTTTGCTTTAAAAGATCAAACAAAACATCTCAAGTTCAAAAACATTTCAGCTAATTTAAAGTCTTTTACATAATTCTGATATTTCTTTAAATAATCATTAACCTTTTGAGTATCTCTTTACTTAATTTGTATATTGTTATGTGTAAAGTATTGTAGGTA
Source organism: Architeuthis dux (assembly GCA_006491835.1). Classification (NCBI taxonomy): domain Eukaryota; kingdom Metazoa; phylum Mollusca; class Cephalopoda; order Oegopsida; family Architeuthidae; genus Architeuthis; species Architeuthis dux. The sequence continues at coordinate 2,308,853 of VCCN01004615.1, read as the reverse complement.
CCAACAACACAGTGTTTACTAGTTGTTTAACTATTTGAGATCAGAAAAGGTCACATCTGGTAATGCAATGAGGCATCCAGACTGAATTGGGGACTTTGATTCAGCACAGTTCTTTATTGTTTGTGCAGTTAACTGTACAATGTCATTAAGAAACCTTCAGAAGCTAGGAAACATGCGTTTGACATGAACTTATGGAAACAAACATTGGTCAGCATTTAAATACTTTTGTCTTTCTTTTTTTGCTTGATGCAAGAAAAAAAAATCATTTTCAAACAAGAGAGTTTACTAGATAAAAACTGGATCTATTATGAGAATCCAAAATGAAGAAAATTATGGCTAGAATCAACTTTCAATATCTCAACCTAAATGGAAAATTCTTCTCCATGTTTGGTGGGATTCAAAAGGAATTCTTTATTATGATCTAAAAGCCAGACAAATTGTTACTATGTAATGCTACAGTGAGCAATTGATTTGAATGATGCATTAGAAGAGAAAAGACCTTTGCCTGGTTTACTGCATCCAACATGACCACAACATGCTTAAAATGCCCATTACTCCATTATTGATACAGGTTTTACTAGCGTTTTTTTTGGGTTTGCACAATAACATACTAAAAGTCTGACCACTGGAACAGTGTAATTTTCAAGATGGCATCCAAAGTGGCTGCCAAATACTTAAAATGGTTTTTCTAACAGTTTTCTGGAGTATGAGGTGTGCTCAATAACATACTAAAAATAGACCACAGTATGACCACTGAAATGGTGTAATTTTTAAGATAAATGCACTTGACTAAATGGGCATTTTAAGGATTTAGCAGCTACCTTGGATGCTATCTTGAAAATTACACTGTTCCCGTAGTCAGACTGTGGTATACTTTTAGTATGTTATTAAGCACATCTGCTACTCCAGAAAACCATTGGAAAACCTGTCTAGGATCAATAATGAAGGATTTGGTGGCCATCTTGAAAATTATACCTTTCCAGTGGTTAGAATTTGGTAGATTTTTAGTATGTTATTGAGCACATCTGACTTTACAAAAAACATTGAGAAACCTTTTGTAGCCATGAGGTCAAACCATAAATGCACTTGACTGATTAGGCATTTTAAGGATTTGGCGGCCATCTTGGACGCCATCTTGAAAATTATACCTTTCCGTGGTAGAATTTTTATATGTTATTGAGCATAGTTGATATTACAAAAAGCCGTTTTTAGTATGTTACACACCTGATTCTACAAAAAACATTGAGAAACCTTTTGTTGCAATTTTTTGGGGGGTAAAACCATAAATGCACTCGACTAATAAATGATATAACAACAACTATTTAAAGGATACTATCAGTTATCAAAGTCTAATCTGAAAGTGATTCTTAATATGGTGTTTAAATTTTGTTTTTATTTAATGTGGTATAAAGAGTGCTGAGCAAAGTTATTATCAATGGTCAGCAGACAGGGCTGGGCAGAGCTGGTAATAGGCCCAGGCCTGATGGGAAATGTAGACCCCATTTCAAAAGTATTTTTCTAATCACTGCTAAATACATATCATTTATGTATGGGTATAGACCTGTACATGTAGTGTACATGATGTTCTTACAACAAGACAGAATAAAAGATTTATAAACTCCAGAGTAGACCCACTCAAAATTGTAGGCACCCCCATTGGAGGACAACATGCAAATCATTACACTACAATGAGAGCTCTGTGTGTATACTTTGTTGTAGACATCAACAAATTGTTTACTGATAAACTCTTTTAAAAATTCCATTTGTTTATTTCAAAATATAACCTTCTGATCTGAACTGATATGAATGAAATTTAATTTCTGGTTATTCAGGTGACTTGTTGCGGGGTAGAATATACAAACAGCTTTATATTTAAGTATTAAAAACAATAGGACACTTCCTTAAACATTGGGAAATTGAAAGAAGTTTTTTCTTGTTTAACTACTAGGTAAAACATCCTCTGAAAGAGATACAAACGGAAGAGTTTACCACCACCTGAGGACAATGCAAGGAATGATTTTAGGATGACAACATAGAAAGTAAGATGTAAGGTAATAAGCATGTTAGAGAGGCTATATCATAGCATCTAATTACACACTTGATAAGAAGATATAATAGTCAGTAAAAAGGTGATCAAGTTTAGTATGATAAAGGAACATGCCATTTTCATTGTCGGTAAACGGAAACTGAAGCGAGCCGGTCTGGAAAATATATCATAAACAATAAAATTTAAACCCAGTAAAGGTTACTTGGCATTGCCCAAAGGTTACTCGGTATTGCCCATGTAAAGAATGTTTTTGTTCAGTTGAAAATAAAATGCATGCGCATACTTAATTAAAGTAACCTTGCAGTTCAAGAATTTTTAGAATAATAGATACATAGAATGTATCTTTTATAGTACTGAAATTTGTGGTCTTACTACTCTTCCACATCAATAGAAACAGGTCTTAACACTTTAAGGTGGTTAGATACATAGTTCCCTCTAAACTCTGCACGTACGCACACGTTTTGAAACCAGCGCACAAATGAAATTAATGTGCACACAAAAGATCTCAAATTCTGTAGAGAGCTTACAGTGTTTTTATTGAATCAAGGAATCGATAAATTTGAATCCGACAGAATATGATAATTATAAAGAAAAGAGTTTTTATTGAAAAAATATTGATTCACTATGTCAAATTCGTAAGTGCACACAGGAAAAAAATTTGCACAAAACATTTTTGCAGACTTTGATGCCAAAAAACCATTGGTTAGATTTGTTAATTTGCAGAGAAGTCATTTTCTGACACTTTTTTGTTGGAATGGGATTTATAGTAACAAGATTGTCATAACGATAACCATCCTCACCATAGGATGAAACGAGAGTTGTGAGTTTCACAAATTCAGGGAAGTGAATTATTTTGAAGTTATAGAAAAAGAACAGACCTCTATGTTACAATAATAGTTTGTTTCAAAAGTACATGTGTCATTTCAAAAGTACATGTGTCATTTTCTTAAACCTTGGCTATGCTGGACGGTTCTGCTAGTATTACTGTCATGGACGTCTGCTGCTACTTTATCAAAAGGATATATTTTCAGGGGCAGGGGAGGATATATTCACAATATATCTTAGCGGCAACCCTGTTATCAGCAAAGGATAAAACCATCTTTTTTATAGGAGTACATTAAGTTGGGGTTACATAAAACAATTATACAGCAC
>VCCN01004615.1:2245476-2257947 GCA_006491835.1 Architeuthis dux | reverse complement strand
AAAAAAAAAAAAATAACAGGTGCTCCTATATAAAAGAAGACTCTTTCCAGATACTGTGACAAAAATAACGCTGAGATTTTGGGAAGTGGGTCAGGCTGACAACTGACATCGTTTCCTCAAGCCGGGAATTTTTCAACACCTCCACCCATGCATTGAAAAATCACACAAGGAAGCTCAGCAACAACACTAAATATTTGTCATTTCATCTTCAAATATATAAGATTACATGGTAAAAATATGAAAATGGTCAAATGAGGACATGAAAATAGGCAATTTGGAGGACATTTGAACATCGAGCACATTTCAAACAATCTGACACTTTAAGTAATACATTAAACCTAAAGGCAGATTTCATATACATTTTGTTATTAAAATTTAATAATGGATGCTTAATCTTATTGCGGGTCTTTCCTTTTTAAAATCCATTATTCTCTTGTATAGAAATAGATGTAGAATAATCGGCAGTATTTCTTCTCGCCGATGTGAGATGTCTTGTCATTGGGTTGTACATTTATGGGGCTGAAAATAAATCGGTGGAGGGAAATAAAACATGTTGGTCGATACCAGAGAAAGGGCTCTCCTATGTGACTCGATAGAAAGATGACAAAATTCATTATTTCCAATTGAAAATATGGGTTCGTTTTAATTCTTGTTGATAGCTTCAATGCCAGGCTGGTTTGCGGGCCACCAGGGGTATTGAATTCTGTTTCAGTTAAAATTGTAATGATTCTCTCCCTAACCCTGACAGGTAGGGAGAAGCTGTTGACCCATCAACTGCCTCTAACTGGCAATTGCTGGCCGATTTGAAATCATGGCCACCCTTAAACCACTCTGGTTGGTCAAACGCATTTTCTTTGTGACATCCGTGTGACCTGGTCAACCGTTTGACCCAAATCCTAGCCCAGAGAACATGATATGGCATTTTTCTGCAAGTGCCAATACTATCACCACAAGTTCAAGTCTTCTAATAAGCAAGCACACAACCAGAGTGTATTTCATTACATAGAATACTCGCCAATAAACTAGGAAGTTTATGATTCAGCTACACTGGGGGAGAGCTGAAATTCACCAAGCAAACTTAAGCGAAGCAGTGGAAAAATCATTTACTAGATAATGAAAAATAGAAATATTACCTCTGTCATATACCCTATAAATGTTTTTAAAAATTCAGAATAGCTACTTGTCTACTATGGAAATGACATGAAAAAAACCCCAAAAGAAACTAGATTTCATGTTAAAAAACATTTTTAATCTATTAAAAATGAGTTCCTTCTTAAAAGTTTCATCATTTTAAAACTGACAGATTAGAGAATGTGTAAAAAAAGAAATTATCTTGCAGTGTTATGTAGTATATTTTGGAATTATATTATTGGAGCGTGGTTAAAAATAAATCTAAAAACAGGAATGCACATAACATTTCTAAAATAGGCATATTCTAATATGTAAGGGAAGAAAAACAAAAAACTTGGCTTATTTTTTATTGTGAACTTTCTTTTATTGTGAACTTTCTTTAAGTGGCTTAAAGACATTCAGTGAATTTCTATTTAACAATTCTTGCGATCAACTATTAAAAAAAAGTAACTCTAACAAATTCTTTTTTCTTCTTTTTTTTTGAAAGGTAATTTAAAAAAAAGATTTGTCTTCTGTTTTTACAGGGCAAATAATATGACTGATTTGTGGATTGTATAAATATAAGAATAAATAATCAGTGTGGAAAACTCTTCATTAAAATGGACAGATTTCTCTGTGCACTCAGCAGCTAGCTGAGTACACTCTAAGCCGTGTGATTAGGGTGGAAGTATCCCTTTGGTGGACTTGCATCCTGCTATGGGGGTGGTCATAAAAACTTGCAAGAATAGTCCTGGTCTTGACCAGACTTGAAACTTGCAAGGATCACTAAGCTGACTCGTGCAATGGAAACCGGGATTTCGTCACCGGCTGTGTATACTCCCCACGAGGAGTTGTCTCTTAAGAGACGGACACTTTACTTTACAGTAAAACAGAACCTTAATCTCCACTAGAATCATTGTGAAGAATAATTCCAGCAAAAAGAATGAAAAAACTTATATCGTTTAACAAGAATTTTTGGAACAACAAAAATTAGTGTTGTCAAAAAACAGCAAAATTCATTGTTAGTAAAATCTATTCTGGTGAGTGTATGTATTATATATATGTATACAGTATTATGTGCCATTTTACACATTATTGAATTTTTACGATCTTTGATTATTCTTAATTTGGTTGAAATAGTTGAACTTAAATTTTAGCAAAAATAGTTAAAATTAAAACTTCTACTCCAGGGCAAAGCCATGGCTCATATGTCTAGGTATGGTAGTGAAACACTTAATGCATCAAAGTAAATTCAAACGTATTCCCTACTTGTGTAGTTAACGCTACCTTACTATCCTTGCTGTTTCTTTCTTTGTATATTAAATAAATATTTTTGTATTCAAATTGCTTGTGACTTGCATTGTTTCCTCGTTTCCAAAAATTGTTGGCTTTACTCCATCCATCTCGTCACTTAAGGAAAAAGACTGTTCCCAAACGTTGTCATAATCCCTAGCGTGAGTTTAATATTCAGATACATGAATTTTTATGACAATGAGAGTGTGAGTTCGATTCTATAACGAAGGCTTATTCTGTATTATCCGACCGCGCTGTCGTAGAAACAATGGCCCAAATTTAAAGTTGTATATAAAAACAACTGACATTAAGATGAAGGTAAAAACTAATCAAATTTAATTAAAATAATGTGTTACAATTACTACATCCAATAATAATAAAGATTGATTTATTAAGACTACTAGTTCTCATATGTGAAAACAACAAAAATATGGCGATGAGAGTCAGATGTGAGTTTAAAAGTGTGAATCAGCTTCTGCTAATCCATGAATCTTCATGGCTGATTGGTAAAAGCAGCTAGGCGTAAACTAGACTCCCTCTGGCAATGAGGGTGTGTGTTCGATTCTCAATGAAGGCTTATTCTTTATTATCCTACCGCACTGTTATTCATTGCCGTAGAAACAACAGCCCGAATTTAAAGTTGTATATAAAAACAACTGAAATTAAGATGAAGGTAGAAACTAGTCAAATTTAATTAAAATACATGAATTTTTGTTTGGATATTTTATGTATCTGCAGTCCTATAAAACTAACAAGGCCAGTTTTGTAATCCAATAATATTTTAAATGGTTGGTTTGACTTTTAGCTGAAAACTGAACATATTAGACTTCATGCTCACTGATCAGTGTGTGTACCTATATAATTTCATAGTTAAGGATATAAATATCTATATAGGTAAAGAGTCACTCCACCTGGTTGTGGAAAATAAAGGTAATATTGCTGGTAAGGAAAGGTGTCCAAGTAACAACATTAACCCCAAGAGCTGTCAGTTCTATATCTGTTAATTTGCTGATCGGAGGATTAGTCTTTGAAGCAATTCATGTCTGTTCAAGTAGAGACTTGCTAAGCTTTATTAGCAAAATGAAAGATTTTTCTCATCCAGGTCTCAGTCAGTCATGACAGCGAGAGAAAAGGCTGACCTTTGCAAGTGAATATGGGAAGATGATAAACATTTTCAGGGAAAAATAAAAGTTAAACAATAATGGGTCTGGTTAGTCACTCAATAGAAACCATCACATGGCCAATGCCTTTTGGCAGCATGCTGTGTTGGGGATGATCAATTAAAAATTGGAAAACAGAATAAGTTTCTTCTCTCACCTTTTGTTGGATGGTGATCACTAAAAACAGTCCAACTTTTCAAAAAACAAGCGTGAACACAGCCAGACACAAACTAAGGGACACATTTAGCATAAACTTACATTACAAATTGAACTCCCCACTAAAAACCTATTTAGGTGGGGAATTTTTTAAAAAAGCAAAAAAAAGAGTGATCTAAGCTATATTAGTACACATAATACATACATAGCCAGACAGACCAGCTTAAAAACTGAAGAAACCTATGTTGACAGTTTTGGTTGACAGTTTCTAATATATGCTGCTAACTGACAGATCAATTTCATGTCTGCATGTAAGTGGAAGATTTGAGGTTGATAAAGCAATTAGACCAACATACGCAAAAAACAAGAATGAAAAAAACAAAGGTCTATTTTTGACAGATTCAATTCACCATGAAAGAAAAGGCTACCATATTAGAAAAAGAAAAGAGAAAGATGTTCTGTAAAGTAAAAAAAAGAAATTCACTTGTTCACCTTGACAATATTGTTTTGTAATGAAATTGCCAATACAGCACAGCAATTTGGCCTTTGTATTTTGGTCTATTTTGTTTCTTTAGTTCTATTTAGCAGAAAAGTTTTACATGAAGTTTTCCATAGTTAAAACATGTAAACTGACAAAAATTGTAAATGGGCTAAAATTTAGAGCAAAGTATTGCACTAAAAACAGGTTGGCCACAATTATAAATCAACTAGCAAAGTACCTGTCAAAAATGATGGGATATTTATGTTATGTACAGATAATTATGGATGCATGAAACACTCTTCTGACCCACATTTCCCTCCATTTAGCTTTGTGCAGTGCTACGTACCAAATGTAAACAAAACCCGAAGGTAGGCAAGCAAGTATCAGCAGCAACAACCAATTGACCCGTGTCTGTTGCTTGCTTGATTGGTTGCTAACTAACTTAATATTCAAGCAGTGCCTAACAGATATACAGTACTTGCCGACCTTCAGGTCGAACGTTCGAATCACGGCAGGGTTTCATTAATTTTATATATCTGTTTGCTTTAGCATGACAGAAACCAACAAACAAAAAAATGATAACAGCTTTTAAATAATGAAATTTGGTAGTGGTAATTGACAGTGTTGAAAATGAAAGATTGAGAAGACGTGTGTTACATCTCAAAATTTATTAAGATAAACCTTTATGCATTTCGCCTTATCACAGGCATCATTAGAAGTGCAGTACAGAAAATTGTGGAATTAGCAACCCAAGAAAGAAAATTCTGGGGAAATTGGATACGAGTCAAAGGGTTAGGCTTTTGACACAGTGGGGATGGGTGTGTGTGTTTAGATAAAGTTTGGTGATGTCTATGATTGGTTCCTAAATAGATAAGAGGTCAATGTGTGTGTGTGTGTGTGTGTGTGTGAGGGGGTTGTATCTGTGTTCATGTGGGCTGTGGGTAATATGATTAATGTGGTACTTGTGTGTGTGTGATGAATGACAATTACAAATCTATACAAGTAAATGCTGATTGTTAATACCATAATTGGAAGAAATGTGCTATTTGACAAAAGCAAATTTGAAGAAGTACACTTAACCGTCAAAAATGGATTGCATCATAAGGACTGATTTGACCGATCACTGCTAAAGAAGCTAACATTTTTTTACTTTCGTACTAAGCTGGCACAGCAATGACTGTTTGAGTTTTAGTAAAAAAAAAAACAATTATTTTTTTTTTATTAAATCAAGTAGTGTAAACCAGTTTTTATTACATTCATCCTAATTTTTAGTATTTTTTTAAAAAAATCACTATGTGTAAAATGGTTTACAATAAATGAATAATAATAGATTTTTTACTAAAACCAAGTTGAATTGTAATTGAAAAAACAACTAAAAGTTAAGATGAAGGTAAAAAAATAATCAATAAAAATGGTTTACAATACTTTGTCTAAATAAAAATTAAATAAAATAATCGATCGCTTTTTTTTACTAAAACCAAAACAATAACACTGCCGGTGCCGGCCTTACTGAAATTGTGATTAAACAAACTAGGATGAATGTAAATAATAGTCAAAAATTAATAAAAAGTGTTTACAATACTTGATTTAATAAAAAAACTAAATACTAACACTCAAACAGTCATTGTTGTACCAGCTCAGTATGAAAGTAAAAAAAATGTTAGCTTCTTTAGCGGTGATCAGTCAAATCAGTCCTTATGATGCGATACATGTTTGGTGAAATCTTGAGAAAGATGAACTGCACTTTTAACATTAAGGATAAAGGCGTAACAACTATCTCCTATAATAGATATGCAGACAAGAAAGATTATGTGGCTAAGTTTAACTTGATCGCAAAAGCAGATAAAGCAAGGTCAAAATTAAGACATAATAAAGCGATTTCAAACTGAAATGATAAATACAATTATTGGGGACGAGGCAACGGGTCCTCATCCTACAACAGAACAGTAACAAGTTCAGTAACAAATAAAGCAGACGACAGAAAGGGAGGTAATTCAAATCCACTGTTTAGATGTTTTTAGATGCTTTTCCTCTAAATTTAGAGGTTTTGGATTGCGTCTAGATGTCAGAAATTGCTTTTTAGATAATTTTTAATAAAATATATTTTTTATTTATGTTTTTGATTCTATTTTAGATGTAAACCGGACAATAGATTTGGCATTTTATCTTATTGATCTTTCGGTTTCGGCGGGAAAAGGTAATAATTCCCCAGCGGAAATAATTCATACTGAGTCCATTCAAGCAGGTTTCTCAAATGAAATGCAACATTATATTGCTTTATAAAACTTTATCAAATGTCAAATTTCTCTATAAATATCGTAAAAAAAGAAAATTAAAAAAAAATATTTTTATGTCTACATAGCCAAAATGATGCAAAAGTTTACTGACACTGCTTAGCACATATAGCAACAGTTATGCAGCCACACCTTCATCTATGACCGTTTCAGCATGTGGCCTCGCCCCCAATGTACAAAATCTGCACATTTTAATGGCTCTACTTGATTATATTTTTCTTGATATGAATCATTATTCAGAAGGACATAATGTTAAAAGGACTCATTTTTCTTGAATATTTTTTCACATGCCCATAAATTTGTAAAGAAGTGTATATATATATATATATATATATAAAATAAGTTTTGTGTGTGTGTTTTTCCCATTCCATAATTTGAAAAGATTAACTGAACATGAAAGAAAAAATGCAAACCTGAAGATTTACACAGGCTAAAAAAGAATCCTAAGAATTCTAAAAACTAAAGCCGTTGCTGCATATATGTTTCATTCCACTGAAGAAGACAGATACTACACTTTGGTTTCCAGCAAAAGTTGTTTCTCTCACTGGACTGAGAAGATTGGATCCCAAACTGTCAAACCCCTCCATTTCTAAACAGATGTTTTGTTATCAGAGACAACAAAACCACTGAACTATCACAAATGATAATGGATTAATATAACTACTTTTATCTTTTCTAAAAAACACAAAAAAACAAAACAGAAAAGAATCTGAATTAGCCCATAATTTGAGAAGTTTTTGAATTACAGATAAAATCTTTAAGAAAATTTATGTAAGTTTACAAGCAATAAAAAAACTAAAAAAACAAACTTTGTTTAACCCATTATGTACTAACGGTACTTTTAAGTACCACAAGTTTTGTTGATTAAATTTAGACCTGTGTGTCCCGACAGTACTTGTACTTTGTTTTTTAATAAAAATTATTGTTTCCCTAAATGATCCTTTCTCATTCAAAGTTAGTCTTCATATGGCATTCAAATATAAATAAGAAAATTTTAAAAATCAGGACTGAAAGGGTTAAAAGTGGAGGGGGGGTATTATAAGAAAAGCACAGAGTGTGTGTGTGTGTGTGTAGCATTTAAAATAAAATCTGTCAGGGTTTCAGCCTGGTCAGTATGTTGATCGTATTACAGGATGTCTGTCCTGACCGATCATTTAAACATTATATGAATGAAAATCCAATAATATTTTATAGTACACTATATAAGAAAGCAAAACTTGGTATCTTCGATATTATGCACACTTATTTGAGCAAATATATGAATATACCATAAAAGGTTATTACATGTTCATTTAGAGAAATATCTTTTTTGAGGTATCTACAAAACTAAAATGCTGAAGTCTGAAAATCATGTGAAAATATCACAAAATGATCTGGAAAGCACATTCATGTAATTTAGTAATTATCAAATAACATAGATTAAAATAAAAATTTAAGCTCAAGATATTAAATTTAAGATGAAAAATGTAATTAATGAATCAAGAAATAAAATTTGAACTATTCATACAGCTTGTAACTTAAATCAAATTGATTAATGAAATATTAATCAGAACTATATTCTGGATTCTACTTTGGAAAAGGGACAAGTGAAATAACTGAAAACTTTTCATTGGTCCATGAATTGAGCTGGTGTTTAAAATGTACCTATGCGCCAATCACAAGCTGATATATAAGTCACATACCTAAAAAGGCAAATGCATGTTCAGAGATGTGAACAACAAATTGGACTTACCTTCAAAAAGGATGCACTGACATAGACATACACAGATCAATGCATGTTTGAAAAGGTAGACAACCACAAGATAAAAAGTTATAATTCTACAGATTGGTAGTTTTTTCTTCTTTTCTATAGATAATTTGTCCTCAAAGGCAAATATGAAGGAAGTACATCAACATTTAAAAGATAAATAGTTTGAATATGTTGTGAAATACCAAAGAATCCAAATCAGTGTGTAAAAGTACACATTAGTTTTTTGTGTATGCTAGACTAAACATCTAACCTTAAATATGGCAGTAGTAAGTATTGAACTAAACTTTGGTGAAAGCAGAATGTTCATGTCCAAAGAAAGGAAAATAATTGCACAGGAAATGAAGAGGCCACATGATAGAACTCACAAACCTACCCAGACCAGCCCACCAGACAAACAACAATTTCAGAAATGGTAAACTGTTTTTGTTTCGTATTTTGCAATCACAAAAAATATCAAACAACAATAATGATGAAAAATATCAAAAAAGGCTAATAATGTCATGAAAGATAAATAAGAAAAATAAGAAAAATCATTAAAGATATAGTGAATGAAATAGTAGGGGAAGTTGTGTTTTCATGAGAGAAAAGAATTAAGTTAAGAAAAGCATATTATTTCAAAAGAACAAAAAGCATTTAATTCCTCCACCATAAAAAAGGCAGAAGGCAAATCACTCCCACACACTTCTTTTTACATGGTTAATTTTTAGTAATGCATGCTATTCTATTGTTTCAGATGAAAGATAAAACTGATCAAAATTTTCAAGATACATAAATCATACAATTTTTCTTAATATGAAAACTATAAGAAAACTAGTTAAGAAAAAGAAATCAAAATTATATATGATTTATTCTCAATAACTAAAATTAAATGGCTTCTATTTGTTATCAAATGAAAATACAACAGTTCTGTTATAGTCCGGCTGCAAATAATTCTGCTGGATTTGGATGTTAAAAGCAATATTTTTTCATTTTTAGGAGCTTTAAGCTTAATAAGAAAAAGTTTTTCTTCAATTTTTCCTCACCCAGAAAGGTATAATTTTCAAGATGGCGTCAAAGATGTCCGCCAAATTAGTCAGCTGCATTCATCAAAAAGACCACCTTACTCCTAAAAGAAATTGCAACAGAAGATCTCTCAACAGTTTTTTGTAGTATCAGGTGTGCTCAATAACATACTAAAGGTCTCCCACAGTCTGGCCACTGGAAAGGTATAATTACTAAGATGGCGTCAAAGATGGTCAGCTGCATTTATGAAAAGAAAAACACTGTATGATGGATTTGAATGTTAAAAGCAATATCTTTTCATTTTTAGGGGTTTAAAGGTATGCTTAATCAGAAAAAATATTCTTCAATTTTTCTAACATTAACTAATAGCACTAAGCATGTGCAAAAATGATGAATTTTCCACATGGTTTGATATAGGCTCAAAAATATGTACGGGCATCGTTGTCAGCTATGTTTATATATATGCATCTAAACTCCATAATAGAATTGACCGAATGCCTACTAACAAAAAATGTATGTGAAAAGTTTGTAAGTTTGAGCCTATTTTGTTAAGAATATAGCAGGGCTTTCATGGAAGTGCCGACAAACATTAATTCAAATCAATACTGCTGTCACTTTTGTAGTCTACTTCATTACTATCAAAGTAATTTTGCTATTCCTAGTTGCTGCAGTCTTCACAAAAACATGCAGGTGTACATTTCAGATCGTTTGTTTGACATGAACAATGTCCTGTAGCACAGTCAGACTTGCAACTGCATTTAATCAATTCCAAGATTTCATCTGGGACAGGCATTTTCAAACATAGCACTGGTACATAGCTATCATTTTCTGAAACCCAGCCATGTTCTTCAGGCTTGTATTGAAAGGCGACAGTTATTCCAAGAATGGCATACATAGTTTGCTCTAAATACGTGAAGAAGAAACGTTGCTTGTGTTGGAGGCAACCTTTCGCCTTCCTTTCCTTTGCGAAAAAGATCCAGTCGTAGTTCTTTAAAGTATTGTGACATTGCCTTTTTGCAGTAAACCGTGCATCTTTAAATTTTCAATAGGACTGGAATTCAATAGAAAGACCAAGACCAGTTAGTGTTGTAACAATCGAATCATCATCTTTCAAGAGTAAGAAACTTACATTTCGATATTCCTGAGAACTTTCCTCCCCAGCCTGTCCATGTAAACACATGTAACCCAAGCAGAGTTTTTGATTTAGCAGCACCAGGCGCTTTGTAGCATTTCCCAATGTCGATAATACGTTGATAATTTTCCTGCTATCAGATAACGTTGATGTATGCAGAAAATCATATATTTCAGGCAATAGAACATAAACGTCTGTATCAAATGAATGGACCACTAAGCTACAACCATGAGAGGATCCACACAATGAAGGGGTATTAGAGTGTTGGCCCCTTCATGATCATGTTCTCTCATTATCACTCAGCAATCTTGGTTGGTTTGATTAAACAAGAGTCCCTGCCACACATATTCTCTTTTCGTCATCTTTAAACCTTTTTAACAGAGCATCTTTAAAGAGAATTGTCAGTTGTTCTTTAGTATTGTTATCTGATAGAAGAGTCCTCATGCTGATTCCTCCTACATTCATTGATTGTCACATGAAACCTGATGGGATCAATACCCTTGATTCTTTTTCCATAGGTCTGCTCTTTAAATGAACCAAACTGAACTCTGCCTTCATTAGCCCCTTGGAGTTTCTTTTCAATTGGCTGACAAAAATCTTCCAGCAAGCTGTCCAATGTTCTTTATACTTTCATCTTTTTTCAGCGATTGAACTTCTACCATTGCATCAGTAATGACTATTCTGTATGCAGTTTGCCCAGTCCTTTCTATTCTTCAACTTTCACTATCAGCAGCAACCTCTGTCTCGTTCATCAAAGTAGATTCGTCTGCTGAATAAACATTAGGCTTTCTGCTGAAAAAAGAGACCTGGGAATTGCAGTGAATTCAAATTCGCCAATGGCTTTTGAGAATTCCATTAATTCTGATCGTGCTCTTTCTACAAGAATAAACCGAATAAGCAAAGCTCGTTTTTCTTTTAGCGCATTAATCTTTTCCCAAAGTTTACATCTATTGACCTTTGCTGCAGCTACAAATGGTTTTAGTTTCATCCTTGTCATTTTGTCACATATCAATTTTTCTGAATTTGTGATTAACCTTTCTCTGATGAATTCTGTATATCTCTCTCTCTTGTCCTTTTGAATCACACTCAAGTATCTCAACTACAATATCACCTTGTATTGCAGCATTGGAATACAGATTAGCCAAATCACAGAATTCTTGGTGAAAAGGATTTCCAGCATCATTCAAAATACCTTCTTTCATTTTCTGAGATGTTCTTAGGTGCAGCTGATACCACAAAAACTATTGGAAAATTTGTCTACATTGAATACTTAAGGAGTATTAGGCATTTTAAGGATTCGGCAGCTATCTTAGAAATCATACCTTTCCAGTGGTCAGTTTGTAGTAGACCTTTAGTATGTTATTGAGCACACCTGATACTACAAAGGCCCATTGGAAAAACCTGTCTAGGATAAATATTGAAGGAGTAGTGAGCATTTTAATGATTTGGTGGCCATCTTGGATGCCATTTTGAAAATTATACCTGTGGTCAAACAGTGGTAAACTGTTAGTATGTTATTGAGCACCTCTGATACTCCAAAAATCCTCATGTTTTTAGGGGGTAAGGTGGGTTTTCATAAATGCAGGTTGATTAATGAAGGCGTATTGGGTATTTTAAGGAATTGGAAAATTATAAAAATTGAAAATTATACCATTCCAGTGGTCAGACTATGGTAAACTTTTGATATGTTACTAAACACACTTGATACCACAAAAGACCATTGGAAAAACTTGTCTAGGATGAATAATGAATGAGTAATGGGTATTTTAATGATTTGGCCGCCATCTTGAAAAGTATACCTTTCCAGGGGCTAGAAAAATTGAAGAAAAACTTGTTTCTGATTAAGCATACTATAATGCCACTTTCTTTACACTGTTAGAAAAAAGGGATGTGGGGCTAATGTAAAAGGGGGGGCTAAAGTTTAAAATTATGTGGTTAATGTTAAAAAAGGGGGATGCTGGGAGACTAAAGTTTTAAAGGAATCTAATGTTTAAAAAGGGGGGGTGTAATGTTAAAAAACGGAGGTTAATATTAAAAAAAAGTGAGGCTAATGTTAATGTTCAGGATATATATACAATATATATATAGTGCGC
>VCCN01004615.1:2219825-2238203 GCA_006491835.1 Architeuthis dux | reverse complement strand
ATGAGAGATGTCAGACACTATTCTTTCAAAAAATTCAGTATTATTGTAGTGCCTTTTTGCTACTACTAGTAGATATTCATATGTATATTTATCATATACTGGTGTGACTGTTTTCTTGGAGATTCCCAAGCTTAGAAATTTACCAGCCATATTTAAACTAGAAATCTACCAATTTTAGGTAGAATTTGTGTAATTTTCTATTATCATGTGTTTTCTTTTTTTTAACCTTAAGATTGATACAACCTTTGTTGCACTCTATATTCAAGAAACTCAGATGAAGTAAGAAAAGAAATTCTAGAACTGTGCCCTTCTATGCTACATTCTCTGAAACCAAGAATCTGGAACTGCATATTCAGAATGTTGCCTTTCAACTGATCAGTAACAGCTTTCTTACGCCTTTGACTCTAAAGTAGCTCCCCTTCGTCTTCTCAATAATGCAAAACCCATAATATGCATTGCTTTGTGTTGGGCTTTGTTTAAAACATCTACACCATTACAAAGACTAAATGGTTTTCATGGCTTTATCTGGAGGAACTGTAATAAAAGATTTTCAAACTTTCTGTAAAAATCACTCCGATATCTAAAACTGGAATAGCCGCATGAATCTTTAATGATTTTCTTTCACTATCAGTAGCTGTAAATGTCTGGTATAAATAAGTGTTGTATTTTAGTATTAAATATTTTGGCAAAGTTGGACGACTTAACCGTCAAAAATGGATTGCATCATAAGGACTGATTTGACTGATCACCGCTAAAGAAACAAACATTTCTTTTACTTTTGGCACAGCAATGACAGTTTGCGTTTTAGTAAAAAACGATTTAATTTCATTTTTTTTATTAAATCAAGTATTATAAAACATTTTTATTCATTTTTGACTTAATTTTTAGTAGTTTTCTTTTAAATCACAATCTGTAAAATGGTTTACAATAAACGAATAATAGTTTTTTTTACTAAAACCAAAACAATAACACTGCTGTGTCGGCCTTACTGAAGTTGTGATTAAACAAACTAAAAATTAGGATGATTGTATTACAATACTTGATTTAATAAAAAAAAAAGAAAAAAAAAGAGAAATAGTTTTTATGTTTTGATCTTTCTCCATTACAAATACAATTTCTTTATTGGCTGTCTTTTCATTTATCCTAACAAATCTTCATGAAAATATTTTAGTGTGGTAACAAGTCTTATAACTAACACTTAGAAATGATTAAAATCTGAGCAACAACAAAATTTCCTAATTTTTTCCATCATTACCAGAAGATGTAATTCATCTCCATGTTTCAAACATTGGAGCATCATTGGGAATGGAACTACAAGCCTTATAATGAAATCAAATGATGGATAATTTTATATCCGACAGAATATGATAATTATAATGACATTTATTAGTTGAGAGTCTATATTTGCCCGGCACCGGTGTGAGCACAGAGTTTGTTTCTTTATTCACATTTACGAATTAAGGCAGTCGTTCACACCGGCACCAGGCAAATATGGGCTCTCAACTAATAAATGTCATTATAATTATCATAAGCCTTATAATCAAAAGTTCAGTGCTATAACCATTGATTTAACAAGATGAACAGTTTATGAGATTCTGATGTAAAAATCATGGAGCTTTTTTGTTAGTCCCCACCAAAAGCGAACAACCATTATTTTTAAGCCTAAAAAGAAAAAAAGAAATATGAAGTTTCATTTTTTTTTTTCTCACCGACTAGAAACTCAATTCTGAACCAAATTCTAACAGCAATTTGATCTTGGAGAATCAAAACATTTCAACTCATCCCCCAAACAGTCAGTCTTGTATATTTTTTTAGTTGTCTAAAGTTTGAAATAAGAAAAGATTAGCAACATAGGGCATAGCATTTTGGTATTTTTTCGTTAGTCCCCACCAAACCAAAATGCTCATGACCAATAGGAATTGATATGTTAAGTTTATTTCTACCCCCCACATTTAGGGTTTTTGTTTTTGTGGTGGTGACTAACAAAAAAAAAAAAACCCAGCATTTTCAGTGAAAAAAAAAGGCTTTTTTTTTTAGGCTTCTGTACGTTAAAATTATAGACGTTAGCTTTTGGTGGTGACTAATGAAAAAGACCCAAAATCAATAAATCTCTATTAATTTTATAAAACTTATTTTAAATACTCTTTTATCTCTTTTATAAGCCAATCAATTAAAAAATATCTACTGCAAATGTCTGGATCACAATCAAGAAATCGTTTGGTCATAGATTTCTGATCAATATTCTTATTTTTAATTTGATTTTAACTGAAAAGAATTTTTATACTACTCTCATTTTAAATTGATTCATTCTCATTAATTTTTAGCAATGTTTTGCTTGACAGAGAAATAAATACTTGATTTAGGTAATAAATATGGCTACTCAGAGGAAGAGACAAGAGAATAGTTATTTACAGTATATATTAGTACAAAACTATCTTGTGCTATATAAGTTCACACATATTAGATGTGCTGCAAAAGATCATTGGCACCAATGATATTGTTAAAGATTCTCACAAATGTTATTGCTTAATTAAGAATTTGATTAATTTACAAGTTGGCCAGTTAGGAAAGAAGTCTGACTCAAAGTACAGTATCACCCATAAATAAGTATACCCCTACCACTATGTTATAGAAAGTTAATTTTCTTCTAAACCAAACATGATTTAGGAATTGATTGTTATTGATAGTGAAGAGGGGAGGGATTTTTTGGAAGCACAACAACTCAGCCAAATATTATTATTAATATTGCATGGATATAACAGATTTTACAAGTATTAAACTGACTGATTGTGGGGAGTTTTTATCTGTGCTGGAAATCAGTTTTTTTAATTGTATAGATATTAACAAAATATCTACCCTGTCCTCAAAATTGTAAAACATGTAATATTTTGATTAGTCTCTAGCTCTTACATTATTGTGTACTAAATTGCTCATTTTAAGATTCTTTTATTACTAATTTCCATGCTATGGGATCCTGTTCATGATGTAATGGGGCTTAAATTTGTGTAAAGTATAGTTTTCCCACCTGATATTTGTACAGTTAGGGAAACAAAATTGTCTCCGTATTTTCAGTATTTCCCATAAATAAGTACACCCCTACCACTTTTTAATAGAAATTTAATTGCCTTCTAAACCAAACATTGTCTGGTTAATGCATTTAGTCGACATTTTGATGTGAGCTGCCTCTTTGATTTTTCTCTGCTTCCAACAACGTTCTCTGTAGATAATCTGGACTTCCTCCCAAAGAGGAAGATGCTCGCCATTCTCTCTCCAGATGCGGTCGGCCATAGCCGATTTATCTATCTCGCCCCTGATTATGGCCTTCTTGTGTTCATCAAGTCTGACTTTGAGGGGGCGGCCCATTACTCCAGTATAGACAATACCACATTTACAAGGAATGACGTAAACACAGTTGTTCACCAGTTTGGGGTCCCGAGTTGGGGCAACCTTACTTAGCAGACAACGGAGAGTTTGAGAACGTCTGAAGATGACTTTGATGTTGAATTTCATGTAGTTAGTAGTAGCAGCAGCGGACGCGGTTGTACATTTCCTGGTAATAGAGTGGGGCGGGTATCCGTTTCTTTCAAGAGCTTGTTTGATGTGTGCCCATTCTTGTTCTTGTTCCAAATATGGAGCGCTGCTGATGGTCGCGGCTCGGACATTTAGGCAATTAACGAGTATGATGATTAGTCTCTAGCTCTAACATTATTGTGTACTAAATTTCTCATTTTAAGATTCTTTTATTACTAATTTCCTTGCTATGGGATCCTGTTCATGATGTATAGGGGCTTAAATTTGTGTAAAGTATAGTTTTCCCACCTGATATTTGTACAGTTAGTGAAACAAAATTGTCTGCGTATTTTCAGTATTTCCCATAAATAAGTACACCCCTACCACTTTTTAATAGAAACTTAATTGCCTTCTAAACCAAACATAGCAGGATTTTATTATTTCTAGTGGAACATTACACAATCAAAACAGCTATTATCTGGTAATATTTATGACCAAACTCTACAGCATTGAAACTGTTGCCAAAAATATGAATATGTTGTCGTCTAAAGATGACTACAACACTACAAAAAAATATTTTTGGCAACAGAGTTTCAATGCTGTAGAGCTTGGTCATAAATAATACCTGATAATATCCATTTTGATTGTGTAATGTTCCACTAGAAATAATAAAATCCTGCAATGTTTGGTTTAGAATTAACTTTCTATTAAAAAGTGGTATGGGGTGTACTTATTTATGGGCGATACTGTATGTTCTTTAGATATTGTTTAGTCAACAGCACAAGATTTAAAGAAATACAAAATAAACTGACTGGGTTAAAAAATAAATACTAAAAGTTTAATTAATGGTACAAGTTTGGATTTCAGCTTAGCATTTGAAAGTGATTTTAAATTTCAAAAAGTGAAAGTTGCAATATATTCAATAGACAATTTAAATTAGGCTAATAAATCATAAGCAATTGCGTAATTAAACACTTTATTACAAGTCAAAAACAGAGCATTTGACAGTCATCCTAATAAATCAATAGAAACAATCATTGGGTATTTTGTCCAAATTTGATTAGCAGACGTTCTTGAGACAAACAATTAATTATAAAGTGATTTGAAAAATTGTTTTTTAATTCCAGATTATGTTAAGCTGGTTTCATGGCTTGGATCAAGTTTACATCAGGCACCCTAAAAATTGTCGAATTGAAAAGGGACATTTTTTGCCTCGACACCAGAAATGTTTAAAGTTATTCACATTTGATAAAAAAAATCTTTTAAACAAACAAATTTTTGAAGTTACTAAGATACTCTCTCGCCGAAAAATAAAAAGTATTTTTTGTGCTTTCAATTCTTTTTCTATTATGTTTTTTATTACACTAAAACGACAGTTACTGAATATATGTAAAATTTAAACTCTAATAAATCGCTATAAAAGCCAAAAGCTGGTGTTACGAAGAATAATTGGATAGTTGGATTGAAAGCACAAAAAATACCTTTTTATGTGTTCCGGGAGAAAGTAACTTAATAACTTTGAAAATTTGTTAGTTTAAAAAAAGACAAAAAACAACCTATTTTTTATCAAATGTAAGTAACTTCAAACACACTGGTGTCGAGGCAAAATGTGTCCATTTTCGATTCAACAATTTTTAGGGTGCCTGATGTAAACTTATGGCTCTTTTTAAAATTTGCAAGAGGTGAAGGCTATTGTAAGAATAGAAATAAGGTAGCCATGTTATTAATTATCAATTTTATGGACTTTAATATTAGCCTTGGGTGTACTAATATCTAAATGGCTTACATAGTGCTAAACATCATCTCCTTTGCAATGATAAACATATTGCTTTTTACAAAATATAGAATTCATTTATTTTGCCAACAATCATCCGAGAAGGAATAGCATCTTTGGAAGCCAACAAATGCACAGAATTAGAAGAGAAGAGAAGGAAATGGAAAGAGAGCAATAACAACTAAAACCCGATCTGTCATATAGAACTACCTGTCCTGAATGCGGAAGAACTCGCAAGGCCTGAGAGTCCATAAATAGATCAACGGGACATGGCTCATCATCTTTGCCCTTGAGGGTTAGCCACAAAAACATTTTTGCCATACATTTACATAGGTCAAGGATTTTAGGATAATCTCATAATTTTTCATATTTAACATGCTGGAAAAACGGCAAATTTGGGGGCTAATTACTCCAAAAAGTCAGCACTATTTTCTACAAAACATTTTTCATTCTGTATTTTTAAATGCACTAACTGAAAAGTTTAGTTCCCCAAGAAGAAATGAACTTTTAATATTTGAGAAGAATCTTTTGAGAACAAAAGCAGAAACTAATTTGTCAGTGCAATGCCCCATAATAAATATACTTTTTCTATGTTTGTCTCAATGACTTTACAAGAATGAAAATCCCAACCTATTATTAATCACTGAATAACCACAACAGACTGGTTTAATCACTGTTGCTCTGACATTTATATCTATCTATGTATCTGGACTTCACCCAGCACTAACTGTTCATAGTAGAAACTTTTGCGCGCACGCACACACACACCTCAATGAGTAGGGAAAATGGCCTTGTTTGTTTTTTGAAAATCTCCACCCACCCCACTAGGTTTTTAGTGGGGGGTTCAATATGCAATGTAAGTTTATGCTGAATCGGTCACTAGTTTGTGCCCACTTGTATTTTGAAAATTCAGACCTTTTTTAGTGATCACAGCCCAACAAAAAGGCGAGAGAAGTAACTTATTCTGTTTTCCAATTTTTAATTGATCACCCCCAACACAGCATATATGGGTGGTGGTGATTCATAATTTCCTTTGGAATGCTAGTTTTTAAATTGGTTTTCAAATTTGTAAATTTACCTTATAAATAGCATTAATAACCATCAGATCATAAATAAATAAAAATAATGAAGAGAAAGTCAAATGTTGAGACAAAACTTATTTATTAAACGTTATTGAATAGGGTAAAATATTAGATAGAAACTGGTGGAAAATATCCGAGAGATCCTTTTTTCCCTTATTAGGATAATCTATGTGTTTTTATCAAACTCCAGAACAAAGTCAGGAGTTGACTTTGTTTTTCTACCATAACAAGAACAATCCTCACCAAAATTAGGGGTGTAAACTGATACGTAAAATCCCCATTCTCCTACAATGATTTGAACTCACGATGTGATTGGTAGCCGACTGTCTTACTGATTGAGCCACATTCACAAGTCTTAGATATTTACGAAAACTTATACAGATACGCATGAGCTTATTTCATTTTAATAAATATAGAAAAAAATATTTTTTATAATTCTTTTTATTTATCCAGCAAGCGAAATGAAATGAGCAAAGATTTGGTATTCATCAAGGGCCATACTTTTCTATATGAAAATGATGTCCGTTACAGGTCTATACACATCTAAACTGTAGAACAGAAATTTGAAAAAAATATTCATGCAAATATAACACAACCCAATGAATATTATAGGCCACAAAAAAAACCCAGAATACATCCCATTCTGTTAAGAAAAATACAGTTCAAATCAAAAACATTGAATTCATTCATGACTCTTCCTGTGTTATACAATGATAATTATAATGACAACTTATTAGTGAGAGCCTATATTTGCCCGGAGTCGGTGTGAGCGACTTCTAAACGAGCGTCCCAAATCGTAAATGTGAATAAAGAAACGAAAAAGTTGCAATAATCATCTTAAGTTGGAATAGAAGATGGAGTGGAGTTTGACCCTATAACAGACAGTCTTGTCTATTTTTTAAATTTCTACAATATTGAAAAAAAAAAAGAAATACCATCGATGCTAGAAGTTTTTTTTTCTTTTAAAGATATGCAAAATATTTAAAAATTCACCATTAAAATAAAAATCTCTTGCTCCGAGCTTAGTTGATTCTGGAATGTCTTAGTGTTCGATCAAAATGGCTGCATTGATTCAACTGAATTCATTGCCTTTATGATCTGCACAGAAGAAACAACACAATATTGTCAGAACTGATGATGCAAAGTTGGGTCAATAAACACTTGTTCAAAGTGCAGATCAATTAAACCACATTAACAAGTTTATACACACAAAGTTGTTATTATTTCTCAATAATAGACACTAATTTTCATTAAGAATTACATACTAGACTTAACCTTGTCTGGTACATGGCCACAATAATAGAGCATCCAATGATTGATTGATTGATCGATCGTTTTGTTTAATGGCACATTCATTTATTAATTATCTCAAAATCTACCAATGAACCGACAACTAAAAATCAGCAGCAAGCAAAAGAACCGTATCAGCAAACTGGTATGATAACTCTTTTTACTGGGTTTATATTTACTGGAAATATAGGTATAGTTAAATTGATGCTTATTATCTCAATAATTAGTTATAATAACCACAAAGAGTTTACCACCAGTGTTGCCAATTTAGTGCGTTTCGCGCTAGATTTAGTGCGTTTCTTGTTTTGGTCATTTTTAGCCATTTTCTGGCTATTTTTGATCATTTTTAGTATCTTTCTGGTAGTTTTTGGCCATTTTTGGAAATTAAAAAAAATTTAGCACTTTTTGGCAGTCAAACTAGCGCGAAAATACTTTTTGAGTTGGCAACAAATTTTTTGTGCAATTTTTTGTAAAATTCCAAAAAATGCAAATTGGTAAAGAGTTTAACACATTAAAAAATTGCATTCTTTGGAAATGAAAAAAAATTGCACTAAAATAATATGGAATAAAAATGGAATCAAAGTGGTCTGATATTTTAAAATTTGTTATTATAAATGATTGCAGTTTATAAGACAAGTTGATCACTGAAATATTCTGCCATCTTCGTATCAAATGAGTAAACATTTAGGAATTCAAGGTAGAATTGCAAAATAGCTGACTTCAGGCCTGGAGTAATAAATGGCAAGCCTTGTATGTATAAACAATTAAATGTTATACCATCAATAGTGATGCTTTGTTCTATCATTCTATCAGCAATGAGAAACCGTGGAGAAGCAAGAGTCCTTAAATATAGCAACTCCAAGTGTATATTGGAATAGACATATAAGATTTATTAATCTTTTTTGATAATTCTTGCAAAATAAGATTATCTAATGTTTCAACCAAAAAGTCATGTTCAGTCATCCTAAGATTCTGATCCTATCAAGATAGAGTTTGAAATAGAGCATTAATGTTGATGAAAAAGCATCCGTCTCTTAAGAGACAACACCCATTGGAGTATAAACAACTGGTGACGGTCCCTATTTCCTTTGCAAGTTTCAAGTCTGGTCGAGACCAGAACTTGATTCTTACAATTTGGCAGGATGAAAGTTCACTGAAAGGATACATCCACCCTAAACACACAACTTAGAGTGTACTCAAATAGCTGCTGAGAGTACAGGGAAATTGTCCTAATGAAGACTTTTCCACACTCTTCGCTCATACATGGAATCGAACCCAGGACCTTCAGCGTGTGAGGCAGACCTGTTAACCATTACACTATCCGAGCAGACTATTAATATTGATACCTATGTAATCTTTTGTGTTAGAAATGGGCTGGGGGGATACACCTTCAAAATAATTATTTGTAACTGAATATGATTTTTGGTACATTGAAATATACACAGTTCAGACGTCATCATTTCTTTTTACAATTAACAAAAGAGTAATAATAGACGAAACACAAAAAGGGTTATCTTTATTAATTTTATAAATTCAAAAACTGAAAAGAGTGATTTATTTTATTAACTATAATTCTGAGCCATCGTTAAATAGTTTTTTTCTTCTTATGAGACAGATTTCAGCACTTCAAATGGTGCACTCTATATGATGCAATGTGTGTTCAATCAAAACAGGCACAGCCATCTTCATCTGACTTACAACAGCAGTTGAAAAAGTTTAGATCAATAATTTCACTGGCTTCTCTCATTTGCAGCAATGCACCTGGCAAACAATATATAAAGGCAAACAGCGCCTAAGCAGGAAGTACATTACTGGTGCAATAATATTGACTTTATGTTTTGCCTTTTCTTTTATTCAAAGACTTGACAGGTAAGGACGACAAAAACAACAGAACATGCCTCAAGTCATTTGAATTTCTATCTACAAACTTAAAGATCCTTCCTCCACTTTAAATAGCATAAAATACCAAAGGATCCTGCCTCCACTTTAAATAGCATAAAATACCAAAGGATCCTGCCTCCACTTTAAATAGCATACAATTATAATGACCAAGAAGTTCAGTAACCCAATAAAACTACATCCCAGATATTGAGAACTTTTTACTCTATCTTGTTGGTATAACATACAGTATTGCCCATAAATAGGAAATGAACATAAAGAGGAAAAAACAGAGTGATACTGGCTGCAGGAGCTGCCAGAAGGACTTCAAATTAGGCACCAAACCACCTAATCACTTGGAATCAAAGTTGTCTTTGTTCCCAAGGGCATTAGTAACATTATACTGTTGGTATAACATACAGTATTGCCATAAATAAGTACACACCTACCACTATTTTATAGAAAGTTCATTTTCTTCTAAACCAAACATAGCTCGATTTTATTATTTCTAGTGGAACATTACACAATCAAAACAGATATTATCAGGTATTATTATGACCAAACTCTACAGCATTGAAACTTTTTGAATATTTTTTTTTAGTGTTGTACTTATCTTTGGACAGCAACATGTTCATATTTTTAGCAACAGAGTTTCAATGCTGTAGAGTTTGGTCATGAATAATACCCGGTAATATCTGGGGTTTTTTGTGTAAATATTTCACTAGAAATAATAAAATTCTGCTATGTTTGGTTTAGAAAAAGATTAAATTTCTATAAAATAGTGGGAGGGGTGGACTTATTTATGGGTGAGACTGTAGATGTGAAGACAACAAAGCCTAAGTTCCTAGCAAGAGCTTTAACTTCTGTTAAAAATCTGTAAGTATTTAATGATATACATAAAGTAATTTGCTTAGTTTGTTAATAAATCACACCTACTGACTTGTCATTATGAATGACCTCCGCTTTTGTCTACAGAAAATGGAATGACACTGGAATGTCCCCTGTCCAGGGTGCATGCCTGGGTGAAGCATATGAAGATCCTAGGATGCCCAGTTGTCAGAATCGCCCCCACGGCCTCACTGATATAGTCCAGAGGAAAGAACAGAGCGATACTGGCTGCAGGAGCTGCCAGGACTTCAAATTAGGCACCAAACCACCTAATCATTTGGAATCAAAGTTGTCTTTGTTCCCAAGGGCATTAGTAACATTATACAACTCAGTCAATACAGTGGAAGGTCTTGTTTGCTATTTCATTTTAACTCTTGTCATGAAACAAGAGGATGTGGGCTCACAAGTGACTAAAGAATAGTGATATTTATTATATATTTGATGTAATAATTGAAATATTTGCTACAACACTGAATATTGATATGTCAGAAGGCAAATCCTTGCCAATTCATTTTGTATCATAACAACCCTTCATAATAAAAATTGCATCTTTTTCCCAAGTTCTTACAATTCATATACTTTATTAAGGTATACAGAAAAACTTAATGCTGAATAAAATTCATACTTGTGAAATTTTATACAAGAATTTCATTCCTTCCATTATTATGTAAAAAATGTTTTTAAAAAAAACTTTACTTGAGAATATGTGAGTGATGCACAAGTTGGGCTTGGCCAGTCCTAAATAATGTATTTTAAAAAACTTGAAATGGATGCTGATATTAAAGAAAATAGAGACATTAATTCCTATAAAGTCTATCTTACAGATGACATAGTATACTTTTACTTATCTATCAAATTGACCAAGTGATGTGGGGTACTGTAAAAGTGGAATATAAATCAAAACATAAGAGGAAGTTAGATTAATTGGACGTGGAAGTCAAGTATTAGAGGTCCACTCGCGGTTAAAATATAAAAGATACAAAAATCTTTCTATAAGAAACAAAGCTTCATGTTTATAACAGGTGTTAGTATGGTGTTACATATTAACCGTTTTTAAAAAATTCAATGTGGAAAAATGCCACATTCATCCATTCTTCAATAGATTATATAAACAAAAGAAATCGATAAACTATGTAACAGCAATAAATAACGCCCTGTAGTTCCCTCTGCCAACAAAGTTGGAGAGGTAGATATATTCGGTTTTGTTCCATCTGTCCACAAGATATCTCCAAAAGTACTCAATGAATTTCAATGAAATTTTGTGGAAGGGTAAGAAAGAGTTGGTTACATTTTTGGGCAGATCCAGGAATCTTTTTTGATTGAGAGATATTTTTCCGTTTTTTTTCTTCCATACATTTATGTATACGCTCATGACCAGTGTTGCCAATTTAGCGCATTCCTTGTTTTGGCAGTGCAAAAAGCGCTAAATTAGCACGTTTTCGCCTAAAACATTTTGGCCGTTTTTGACAATTTTCTGGCTATTTTTGACCATTCTTAGCATCTTTTTGGTGGTTTTTGGCCATTTCTGGCAATTTAAAAGAATTTAGCGCTTTCTTAGCGCTTTTTGGCAGTCAAACTAGCGCGAAAATATTTTTGAGTTGGCAACACTGCTCATGACTGTCCACACAATATATCCAACAGTTCTCAATGAAATTCAATGTCTAAACTACAAAATACTGCCAAAACTTTGTGTCTGTTACATAATATCTCCAAAAGTTCTCAATGAATTGCGATGGAATTTTGTAGGAGGGCGGGCAATGGACCATAGAAGGAGTGATTACATTATAGGGCGGATCCATGCACAATTAATCCCCCTGACAATGGTGTTGGCAGATGCGCTCTCCGAGGGCTTTCTAGTTGCTATTTTCATCACTTGGATTTTACAAGTGCAAGATTAACTACAATTTCTTTTGCCGTATTGAAACCAGCTTCTCTTCTAGATGACTTATACTTTTTACACTATCACCAGGTTAGGGAAAAGACTTCAAGGTTGAAAGAACCTCGAGGTGTTCAGCCTAACATCCAATCCACTGAACTATAGCTTAATAGATTTAGATGTGATAACCAACTGGCTAACATTCTCAGATCCTGATTTGCCAAAAATAGATGAATCAATAAAGCTAATACCCATGTAACGATTTCAAAGTAATATGTACTTTTATGTGTAAACATTTTTTATAACTTGCAGAAGAGCAAATGTTGTTTTAATACCATACAAGACAGGTGAAATGCAAAACTGATTGATGTTGGCAAACATTAAGCTATTAATTTGCTGAAACTGAAACTATCCCAGAATAATGTTATTTGATTCAAACAGCAGCTGCAAAGGAATTCACTCCTGATAACCTTTTTTGATATGATTATATTGGTATCAATCTACTGAGACATATTTACACACTCAAACCTATAAATGCATAAATACAACTACACACTCACGTATAACTATACACATGTATGCACCCAGTTAGATACATATAATCATTAACTATTATACAAAAATGTACATAACTGAATGCATGCATGTAATGTATGTACACACACGTTGATAAACAGAATTTAAATTCTTACTTCCTGATATTGGATTGAGTATCATCTTCAAATATTAGATTAACAATGCCATGTTGCTTAATTCCTTCTGCTTTATTAATCAGTCAATTACAGAAGTGTCAGTTTATGTACCTTTAAATCTCAGTCTATATATTGTTATAGGCTAAAAACTGTTAGTTTTTGCATTGTGTCAAGTTTCATTGAAGTAATTCAAATATAAGAAGAGGTGACCTAAAAGTTTTCAGATTGATAGAACCATAAAAGTCCAGAGGTGAGCAACTAAATTAGTATTGAAATTAAAATGTATGAGTTATGAGGGTAGGCTAAAAGAGTTAGGGTTAACATCATTAGGAAATAGGAAGGATCAGGGAGACTTAGTAGAAATGTTTAAGATTAATGGTGGTTTAGAAGTAGTAAACCCTGATGTATTTTTTACTAGAAGGGGGTACACGGGACAGAGGCCACACATATACGGTAGAAGTAGATTGAATATCAGAAAATTCTTTTTTAGCAATAGAGTGGTGAGACTTTGGAATAGATTACCGGAATATGTAATGCTATGAACAGATGTAAGTGATTTTAAGAAGAATTATGATGTTTATTACACCATCGCAAAGGTTTAAGGCCCTAGATATTGTGTAAATATGATTGTTATGTGTGCTTGTACATACAAATTATATTTTATTTTTCACACGAAAATAAAATGTTCATACAATGTATGTCTAGTTAATAGAAAATTGTGTGAAATGCCTTATAGGATATGTAAACAGTATCCCATACAATTGAGCGCCTTATACTATAAAACAAGGAAAGGTTAATTGAAAGAAAGTCACAAAGATCAGTCAGAATTTCTCTTCATATATTCTAAGTTGTTTCCATTCTTAATTAATGGTAACAAGTTTTATCAACTTAATACTGTGGCTTTGCCTTTAGTTTTTGCTCTACCACGGAGACATATTTTGATGTTGGTTGTACGTGGTTGCTATAAAACTACTCAACTACTGAAGGTGGAAAATACCCTATAGTAAGAGCAACATTCTTTCATCTGTTTTATATATAGCAATGGGATTTGATTATAAACCACCTATACTTAACAGCACTTGAAAAATAAAACAAAAAAACAAAACTGGGCCCATTAATATTCTTACTGTGAGTCACCTTCATATGCTCCTTGGTAAGTTTGAAGATGAGGGCAAAAATAAACACCCTTGTCTTACCAGCACTTCACTTTTAAGAAGGTTGAGAGAAGGATAGTCTTATTTACTAGTTATTAATCACTGCCAAAAAGAAATTATGTTTAGTATTGTATAACTCACAGACAGCAATGTGCATAATTCATATTCTCAGTAAAGGTATGTGTAACTTGTAAAATATATTTTTGTCATAGAGGCAATTATTTTCTATTTATGTGAAAGAAAATGATTTGAATCAAAAATTAGAATGGGATGATCTTCAGCTTTGCCTTTTTTTCTTACTGATGACCAATGTCTAAATAATGTATTTCCTCAGAACCATCTGTCTGAAATTTGTACTAAAACCACGGTTTGTTGATTTTTCTGGATCATGTTTGGCCATCAATCAAATCCCCAAGAGATAGAGGCAATAGATTGTCTGTAATATGATACAACAACCATTTGCACAGATGCACTTATTACACCTTATATTGTTAGGCCACAGGATAAACAGAGTGCCAAGATGGTGGCTCAACCATTTGCACTTATTACACCTTATATTGTTATGCCACAAGATAAACAGACGGTGTCTCAACTATTTGCACTTATTATATTGTTATGCCACAGGATAAACAGAGTGCCAAGATGGTGTCTGGAGCAGGATAATCCTGCTCCAACGAAAATAAGCATCAGTGAGCCTATTCACATGATTTGAGCATTGGTTGCCAAACCTTAAAGGGTTAGTATCAGAAAACACACCCAGTCATAGAAGTGCTTACAGGATGTTTGGCCAAGTAGGATGACTTAACCATCAAAAATGCATTGCATCATAAGGACTAATTTGACCAATCACCACTAAAGAAGCTAACATTTTTACTTTCGTACTAAACTGGCACAGCAATGACTGTTTGAGTTTTAGTAAAAACTGTTTATTTTATATATTTTTTTTTTATTAAATCAAGTATTGTAAAACATTTTTATTAATTTTTGACTACTATTTACATTCATCCTAATTTTTAGTTTGTTTAATCACAATTTCAGTAAGTCAATGATCGATTCTTTTATTATTTAATTTTTATTTAGACTGCAGTATTGTAAACCATTTTTATTAATTTTTAACTATTTACCTTCATCTTAACTTTTAGTTGTTTTTTTTAATTACAATTCAACTTGGTTTTAGTAAAAAAGCTATTATTATTCATTAAGCCCTTTTACACAGTGATTTTTTTTTAAAAACTACTAAAAATTAAGATAATGGTAAGTAGCAGTCAAAAATTAATAAAAATGGTTTACAATACTTGATTTAATAAAAAATAAAATAATTGTTTTTTACTAAAACTCAAACAGTCATTGCTGTGCCAGTTTAGTACAAAAGTCAAAAAAATGTTAGCTTCTTTAGTCCTTATGATGCGATGCATTTTTGATGGTTAAGTTGTCCTACTTTGCTGGATGTTTAATAACAGCTCCTAAAATTTGTGAACATCGATTTAAGTTCACAAGTTTAGTATTTTATAAGAGGTACTACTTTAAACAGAACCCAATAATTCATAGTAATTCAATGATTTTTGACCAGTTCAGATGTTGTACCTAAACAATCTCAAATTTCTCTATGCCGGTTTTGAGGTACATGTAATGCTTGTTTTGTAGTGAAGTGGATATAAAGCATTAATATAAGTTTGCATTTTATTTAGTGTTAGTGAGACAATTTAGTGCAATGAACATTTAGTGTTAGTGAGACAATTTAGTGCAATGAAAAGCAAAAAAAATCAGGGCTCTAGGAGAAATAGTTTTGAAATTATGGGTGAATATGTCCGTGTATCTTTTGAGGTACCTATTGAAAAAAAAAAGAAAGAAAAACTTCAACTATTACTAAAAGTATGATTTCTTGTCGTATTTAAACCCCCTGGGAAGAAATTTTACTAGTAGGAGCCTACAATAAAACAAAAAAAGTTTTTGCCACCGATTTTATGCAAAAAGTAAACTTTGCGTATCTTTTGAGGTAGGTACATTGCTACAACTTTTTACACCATCTGTTTTTCAAAATATCTCCGGTTCTATAAGGTGTACACCAATAAATTTTTATATCAGATTTTTCAATCTTTCTTCTTACTAATGACAAAGATTCTGATGATAAAATTAACTTTTATACAACTTTGGCATTTCTTTTTTCTTTGTAAGGTATCGATTTACAGTAAATATGTCCACGCGAATACCTAGATGATAATTAACTTAGGTATCCAAGTTTGGCAAAAATGGTCAATACTTATCTAAGTAATATTATTTTCTATCCTTCAACTGATAAAACTAGACAATATTACTAACACGAAGCTATGTATTCATTTCAGTGCATCTATGCTGACGTCTTTAACCTATGCACACCTTGTATTTGTTTCAGCTGTGTTCAATGTGAGATGAACATGTCATCTGAATAGAAATGCTATGGAAACCTATCTAAAAACCATTTATGCAAATTCAGTATGAAGAGTGCTCGGGTTTACAGATTTTAAATTTATGAAGATGTTAAGAAGCTCGACTGAAAGCATTCTGAATGTTCAAAAATAAACTATTTTCACTTACCTCAAGTCATAAACTTATATTAGTTGACAGTTTGAGAAGAATTCTGTCCAACTTCCACAGATCCATATCTAAGGTTGAAAAAAAAAGAAAGAAATTTATTAAGAATTGATTGATAAAAAAAAAGAAAGAAATTACATTTATTAAGAATTGACTGATAAAAAAAAAAGAATTTATGCTACATATTCAAACAGATCTGGTTAGACACTAAATAGAAACTGTCATATGACCAACATCATTTGGCAGCATGCCATGTTGGGGGTCATCAATTAAAAAATTGGAAAAAGGTGATCAATAAATAAGTTACTTCTCTCACATTTTGTTGGGCAGTGTTCACTAAAAAAAGCCAAATTTTCAACTAAAAAAACAAAAATCAAGTGTGAATGCTGCCAGAAAACAAAACAAGGGATCAATTTAGCATGAACTTACATTGCAAATTGAACCCCTCAATAAAAACCTATTTGGGGGGAAATTTTGAAAAAACAAAAAACGTTTTTTCTATACATAGTAAGGAGTAAATGTTTAAATTTCCAGCCCTCTAGCTCCATTGGTGCGGCCTGTACATGTGATACATGCATAGCCAGCCAGCCAGCCGGACCGACTTGAAAACTGAAGAAACCTTTGTTGACAGTTTTGGTTGATGGTTTCTAATACAAAAAAAAAATCAATCAAGTGTGAGCTTTACCGAATCAGTTTTCATATTAGTTTGGTGTTCTCCACTAGTAATTAAAGAGTGGGGGGGGGAGGGGGGAGGCCTGGAGCAAGGTGGTACTGAGCAGAAAGTTAATATATTTGAGATTCAATAGGTGGTGGACCAATTGCACTATAGATCGGAAAATTGATGTGTACAGCTGATGATGCTATGAGAGAGACAGAAAGAAAGACAAGCATGAACTTCTGGTCTTTCTCAAGGAACACTCAAGGCAAAAGGAATATGAAAATTAAAAAGTAAATTGGGAATCCTGTTAGTGTAAAAGTAATGGATATGACACTGTTTGGAATGTTTGGAAGCTTCATTTATGACTCAGTTCCACTCCCTGTTTTGGATTCTTTAGATGCTTGCTATATGCTATCCCAGTGATGGGATTCAAGGGGTGTGAAACGGTTACTAAAATTACAGAAGTTTGCAGAATCAGTTCTTGAATTTCCTTGTCTACTCGCATGATTGCATTACTACATATAGCAAAAATCAGTTGAAATATAAGCAGGTGGCCATCCCGTTTTCATTACGTGCTAGAAATTCCAACACGTGTGTAGTTTTTAAAGACAAAGAAAGCTAAGCATTCCAAGAGAAATTCATGAAAAGTTGGGCTGCGATCACTAAGAAATGTCAGAATTTTCAAAAAACAAGCAGGCACAAACTAGTGACCAATTTAGCATAAGCTTAGATTGAAAATTGAAACCTCACTAAAATCAATTATCAAAAATCAATTATCAAAAATCAAAAAACATTTTCCCTACTCATTGAGGAGAGTGTGTGCAAAATTTCAAGTTGCTACTATGAACAGTTAGGGCTGGGCAAAGTCTGTATACATAGATAGATAGATAGATACATATAACTGAAAACACATGAATAACCTAAACCCAATTAAACCAGTGTTTTGGGTAGTGATGATTAACTAACTAATGCAGCCAATTTTAGAGCGAGAGGGCGCGAGAAGCG
>VCCN01004615.1:2187558-2218486 GCA_006491835.1 Architeuthis dux | reverse complement strand
AACATTTGCCAGTAATTTTTTGTGCCTTTAATTCTTTCGACCCTGGAATTGTTAGTTTTTAGAAGAAAAAAATGTTTTTCAAGTTTTACAAGAGAGGGGTCTATTTACAATGTAAATGTTATGGTAAACTTGACCCTTACTTTCTGCCAGTTGTACTGAAGTGGCGCTTTGAAGAACTATTACAGTTGTGTTTTTTGCTCCTCATGGGTGAATAATCAAACTGAACTTTACTCATTTTCAAAAGTTTTCCTAATCCCCCACCCCTTAAAAAAATGTAATTAAAAGGACTATAAGTCAAACCCTCATCAACCTAATAAGAAAGTTTCCCTGTATTTTGTTCAAAATATACAATAAAATCATAATAAAAGTGGCCACATATAAGTATCCTTATTACATCATTACTGTAGCCTATGTATATGAGAGTTATGCATGTATGATATAGACCTTATACTTTCTATCTTTATTGTCAATTATGTATTCAATATACATTTAACAACACAATGTTTATGTACTTTCAGATCTTTAATTAAGATGAGTACTAAAAACTATGAAATGCCAAAATATGGGGGGGAAACATAACAACTTCAAAGTGATCCTCAAATATGCTTTCTTTTGAATAAATAGGGAATAAAATAACTTTTAAAAAACATTTTTGAATTTTGACTAAAAGGTCACTTTTGATACGAAGAAGAAAAAGGTCAGGGGCTCAAGCCCTCCAAGCCCACCTATCCAGCCCGCACGTGCAAGCAGATTACATATCAAGGGTGGAAGATTATCATCTAGGAAACGTTTTACCATTTATGGTGAACTGCCCGCAGGCCAGTGAGTCAGAGAAACACCATTGAAGAGGTAAACGGACCCCTTAAAGATGAGCTTCAGCCCCCCCCCCCATCCACTACCACCAGTGGGAAACACAAGCGGCTGACAGGAAAACATGGTGACAGACATTCTTGCAGGCTCTCTTATTGCATTGGGATGATTAGCCCAAAGAAAAGGTTACCCGGCTCAGACTTATTTAATTTTAGTATTTTTGCATATTTTTCATCTCTGTCTTGAAAGGAAACTAACAACTTCCAGATCTTCAAAGTGTCACATTTGCAAAGGTTATCTGCTGCATTTGGAACAATTTCCTATTTAGAAGAACCACAATTATGAAACGAAAAGGTTGAGATCATTTTTTTTTTTAATGCAAATTAGACTTGAGAAATTGCATACAAAATTGGTACAGTAGGTTTCATCTTTTCTTTATCTATCTATACTATATAATGAACAGTGGGACTTTCTCTGTCCGTAACCTCTGCTTAATCACACAGATACTACACTGATCCTGTGCAGAGCAGAGATACTCAGATCCTAGGCAGAAGTGTCAATCCATACATAAACAATCCAGTCATTTCTTTTATGGGTACTATGCAAGTTATTTAATAATGAATGTAATTTGAAAACCTACCTTCACTAAAGTTGACTATTCATGTATTTAAGATAGCTTTGACACTAAGAAAAGATTGGTGAAAGGCATAAAACTACTTAGAGAAAACAAATTAAAGAAAAGGATATAAATCTGAATGAATTTCTTTTAAACTCAATAAATATTGAGTGTTTGTAGGTTAAAAGAAATATTAAAAAACAGAATGCATACAAGACATTCTAAAGCAGTCAATAATGATTCACAAAATTTTCCCAGGAGAGAAAAAAATATCTTGTTATTTGAATTTAATATTTTTAAGAGTGAACAAAAATCCAGTGATGAAAACATTTCACCATTTTTATCTTTTTATCAGCGAATCTTGAGGAAGGTCTATGTCCAACAATGGATGCTAAAAGGCTGGTGATGATGAATGATGCAAAAATAGATCCGTTTCATACTGTTGAGCATTATACAGACTTCCTACCCTTTTTGTTTTATTCCTCATATAATTCAAATGGAACCCAGTTATCATGCACTTTTGTCAATTACTCTGAAATGGTTTGCTTTTAGTTATCTAAGGTTTTGGGATTATTTTCCACTAAATCCTTCAAATCTTCAGCATTGATGGTCAGGCCAACCTTCCTCCTGGTTTTCTAAACTGAAATCTCTACTCACAAATTTTTGCACCCAAGCGCACTCACTGTTTTATTATCATTATCCGCAAATGCTTCAGCTCCATTATAGCAGAGTTTGAACTCATAAAAGTATAAAATGCAAATATCATGAGTTACCTGGAAAGTATTTCCATATTTACCTAAAATGTTTTTTAATTAATGGAATGAAATTTTTTTTTACTGAATAATCAAGAATATATTTTAAAATATCAAAGTAAAAATGTTATAGAATTAAAAAGAAAACAGTAAAAAATATCAAGCTTAAAAACAAAATTGGCGATTTCATATCAAACAAGCTAATAAGAGCATATTTTAGAGGTATGTGCCTTTCTTCATGTCAAGTATTTAAAGTTTGAGAAACATAAGTTTGGATAGATTTTCCATTACTATAAAGATACCAGTTGTTGATAGGCATCTATAAAGATTTTGAGGAGCCCCTATATTCAACTGCAAAACAGGTATTTTATTAAAATGAATATATGCAATTATCCAGTTTGTTTCCTGTTAATTTATTTGTGCTTATAAAGAATGAGTAGAAACATTTATAATAGTATTGATAAATCACAGATATTCAGAACATAACAATTGGGTTCTAGGTACATTTGTCTATATAACTTAAGCAAATATCAGTTTTGTCTAGAATCACTAGCCTAAATGTACGTTTGTATAAAATTTGTTCAGTCTAAACGCACTTCCCTTAATTGTAGGGGGGGGTGTACAGGCCTCTAATTAGTCAATAATGATTTTTATTGGGGTGTGCAGCTCTAATTTGACAACGTGGCAATGTGATAAATTGATTTGGTGTCGCTAATATGGATTTTCAATTGGAAGTTTGTTTATCTTCAGCCAATGTAATATGGGATTTTTTAACAGTTAAAAAAATGACCGCCATATTAGCGACACCAAATCAATTTATCACATTGTCACTTTATCGGCAAATTTGAGGCCTGCACCCCCTAATAAAAATAATTGACTAATTAGAGGCCTGCACCCCTCGCAACAAAAAAATTAATAATTACGGTAAATGTTTTTAAACTGAACTAATTTTAGACGAACGTACATTTAGTCTAGAGCAATTTTAGACAAAAGTGCTCTAGACAAAACTGATACTTGCTAAAGTTATATAGACCAAAGTGATGTATCCCAACAATGGGAAATTATGAATCACCACCTATATATGCTTCTTTTTACCTCGTAAATTCAACAGTGATGGTGGGCAGTGGTCACTAAATAGTCCAAATTTTCAAAAAATAAGTGAGAATGCTGCTGGACACCATCTAAGGGATTGATTTGGCAAACTTATATTGTAAATTGAATCCCTCACTAAGAACTTATTTTGGGGGAATTTCCAAAAGCGAAAACAAATCATTTTTCCTACTCATTGAGGGGAGTGTGTGTGTGCAAAGTTTCAAGTTTCTACTATGAACGGTAAGGGCTGGTCGAAGTCCGGATACATAGATAGATACCTATAAATGTGAGAACACATGAATAACCTAAACCCAGCAAGAAACCAGTGTTGTGGGTAGCAGTGATTAATAAAATCGCCACTAAAATAAAACAATTGTGCACCATATACCATTAAACCTTTGTATCAGACATGGCTAACATTCAACACTAAACATTATAAAAAGTTTGTCTTGTTTGTAAATTTTAGATTTTTATTTAGTCAAATACAAATAAATCAGTGGGTGAAAATGATTTAATTGCTTACCATTGTTTTGTTTTATTTCTGTGGACTCCTTGTGGCGCATAGGTCCACAACCACTCTGCTGCGGTTTCAGTAGCAGGAAGGTTTTTATGGGGTGGAGTTGCTAGCCCCACACCCTCCCCCTTTACCCGGGCTAATTGCTTACCACATTATCTGTTATTTAGTAATAAGTGAAAACCAAATATAACACCTTTTAGGATCAACTGCCAAACTGATTAATACAACATAATCATCTACAGCTGGCATGGGCAACCTTTTTGATCTAGCAGGCCACATAAGACATTTCTCATTTTCATTTCGACCACACATTCACTCCAAAAATGTTGATCTCATTACAGAACGCCTAATTAATTTCTATTTTAGACAAACATATGAATTACAATTATTATAGTATTGATTTGTGAAGCCAAAACAATAGTAATTTTACAATATAAATTATAAAACTGACTTTCTGATAAAAATTATATAACATTTTAAATAAATGCCTAGATTGGCAGTGGGCCACAAAAAATGTTGCCGCAGACCAGATTTGGCCTGCGGTTGCCCATATATCTTATAAGTAATCAGACAAACTTATCTACCAAAAACTATTATATAATTTTTCCCAGAAAGTCAATTATATAAGATTTTAAATAAATGCCTAGATTGGCTGTGTAGTTTATTAAAAATAATCCAGTAAGACTCATTCACTCCCTTAGTATCTGTAGGAAACATTTTCTTGCTAATTTAAAAAATGGAAGGACCCTGCCTAACATGTATAATCCATCTCTTGTGAGTAAAAAGTTCCCCTGGGTGCAGAACATAAATAACCATCAAATGGTTCATCAGAAAAGGCAACTATACAAAACTGATTTTTTAAAGATTTAGTGCCGGATGGGTCATTTAGTACCGGATTCAGTAGTGGGAGGGGAAGGGTGGGGATCCCATGTCCTTGTGACTAGAGACTTGAGGGGGGAGAATCCCAAATCCCTGTCACTGAGACAAATGCCACGAGGACCGGGATAAAGGGGGGAGGGGTGGAGATCCCAAAAGCTTCTCAGGACAAATCCTGAGCATGCTAATGGTGATCGCCTCCCGACCAGATGGCCAAGATATCCTGTGCAACTTCTCCCAGGATGATACCCGAGCATGCCACAAGGACCCCTGAAGGGCCGTGGTTCTCTGAACTTCAAGGCCATGGCGGTTTCGAAGAATAGATACTACACTTTGATCTTAGCCAAAAGGCTGCGAAAACCAGTGTCAGTAGGAGAATTTAAGAATAAAAGAATAAACTTCAAAGAACTTCCTTTTTGCAAATGTTTGACTGAGAAAAACCTCAAACTGTAAAAGTACAACAATCGGGTCTGGCATGAGAATCTACTTCAATGATAACTATTTCGTGAAGAGAATAATTTTAAAAACATTTTGACAAAATCTTTAAACCAAATTTTAGACATTAAGATATAAGTACTTTCTTTAAGCAAAATCTTTTTGAATCCCAAAGTAGATAAAGTTTATAATGCTTTATTAAATTGATATAATAAATGTACTTGACCTTAAGAAGTAGTTTTCTTTGAATATTAATGATTCCTGACAGCCAAGACAATGGAGTAATCCAAATAAAAGCCCCCATTATCTCTTTATACTAATTTTTGTATCATCAAGCCATTTTCACTGCCACAAACAACAACTCGATTGTACTAATATGGTTTGGCACAAATCACTATAAGAACAGGAAGAACATCAGCTTGCAAAACAGCAGATATTTAATATGATATTCAACTACGGCTAAATTGTATTCCGAGAATCTCTTCAGACAAACTAGCAGCAGACAGGAAGATTTTGTTTGGCACGTTAATTCAGTAAATATTCCCTGAATGGAAATCATTATCTAAATTTATCACAGGTTCTCAAAACTATAAACAGTTGATATCAGGGAATTGTAAAACATCACTAGAACTATATCACTGTATTATATAGTAAGAGAAATGGGTTTTGAAAGTGCGATCACGTTGCTCTAATACGTCAAGACAACAGCAACGATGGCAAACCAGAGGTGAAACAGGTAAGCAGAGAAAATTATATCTCAGTATATGAAATTCCTTTCAGGGTGGATGTGGGTTCGAATCTCGGCACAGCGCTCGTTTATTTATATGATCTAACCTGCTCGTTTATCAATCTCTAACACTGATGCCTGGCTAATATATGTTCCCAATTAATAAATGTCTTTATAATTATCAGATTCTGTCAGATATAAAATGATCCATTCTTTGAATTTCATACTGTCGACATATGATTTTAATAAAGAACTATTTTCAAGATGTAAACAAAAAAAACATTCAAATTGCATTCATTCTCAACTGAATGAGTCTCATGTCTACGAAGACAAGATTTCATTACAGGTCTTGTTAGTCACTCAATAGAAATCGTCACGTGACCGACATCTTTTGGCAGCATGCCGTGTTGAGGGTGATCAATGAATAACTTACTTATCTCACCTTTTGTTGGGCAGTGATCACTAAAAAAGTCTGAATTTTAAAAAAAACAAGCATGAATGCTACCAGACACAGACTAAGGGACCAATTTAGCATAAACTTACATTGCAGATTGACTCCCCACTAAAATTAGAAGGGAATTTTTTAAAAAAGAAAAACTTTTTTTCTATACAAAAATATAGCAAATGTTGAAATTTTCAGCCCTCTAGCTCCATTGGTGCACGATACATATGTCGATAGGTTTCTTCAGTTTTTAAGTGAGTCTGGCTATGTTGACAGTTTCGGTTGATGGTTTCTAAAACTGAAAGTGTCTATTGCTGTAGTGTTACATTTAGTGCCAAAATGCTGCTGCTCTTTTATTGTCCTATTCATTGAAGTGGAAGTGGCTTCCTTTCAATATTGATGACACTTAATACTAAAGGCTCTTTATTACCAATCTTTTTTCTTTCAAATGAACATGGCGTAACAAGCTCATTATGAATCACTGCAGAATGAAAAATATAACAGCATCGCCCATAAATGAGTACACTCCTACCACTATGTTATAGAAAGTTAATTTTCTTCTAAACCAAACATGGCAAGATTTTATTATTTTTAGTGGAACATTACAATAATCAAAATAGATGTTATGTATTATTTATGACAAAACTCTACAGCATTGAAACTGTTGCCAAAAATATGAATATGTTGCCGTTTAAAGAAGACTACACCACTACAAAAAGAATATTTTTGGCAACAGAGTTTCAGTTCTGTGGTGTTTAGTCATAAATAATACCCGATAATATCCGTTTTGATTGTGTAATATTCAACTAGAAATAATAAAATACTGGTATGTTTGGTTTATAAGACAATTAACTTTCTATTAAAAAGGTGGTAAGGGTGGACTTATTTATGGGCGATACTATAAGATATTATTGTGCTGTATTAGATGCAGTCAACCAGAACTGTCACCAAAACTGTCAACATAGGTTTCTTCAGTTTTCAAGTCAGTTTGGCTGGCTATGTTTTGCACATACAAGCCATGCCAAACATTTATTCCTTATTATGCCTGTAAAAAAATCTTTTGGTTTTTTGAAAATTCCCTGCAAAATAAGTTTTTAAGAGGGGGGGGGGTCAATTTGCAATGTAAGTTTATGCTAAATTGGTCCCTTAGTTTGTGTCTGACAGCGTTCACACTTGTTTTTTGAAAATTCAGACATTTTCCGTGATCACCCCAATAAAGGGCAAGAGAAGTAACTTATTCATTTTTAATTAATCACCTGCAATACAACATGCTGCCAAAAGATGTTGGTCACATGACGGTTTCTATTGAGTGACCGTAAACAGGTCTGGTTAATCACTCAATAGAATAATTAAATTTAATGTAAAAAATAAAAACATTTAAATCATTACATGCGATAAAATGGTTTTACAATAAATCACTTATTTTTATCACAAAAGTTTTTATTTAAACACTAAATACAAACTTATCGCAAATATTTCTCATCTATTAATAGTAGATCTTACTAGTGATGTATCGGAATATCAATCCAGTCAGATATCCCATGCAGGATTCACAAAAAATTATCACTGCCACCGGGTGAATCCGGTGCCGGATATACGACCAGATTGGCATTCAGGTAGATCACTAGATCTTACTTTCAAATACAAATTTTGTTACAAGCTCTGCCTACTTCTCTTTGCACGAAATTGTTAAATAGAATTCTGTTGAACAAAGTGTAAAAAGCTAACAGCTACAAATATTTTTGTCAAAGTCTGGAGTTGACTTTGTTTTTCTACCACAATGACCTCACCAAATTTAGAGGAGTAAAAATTAACATACCCATACCGTGATTTGAAATCACGACCAACTGATTGGTAGGCTGGTATCTTATCAACTGAGCTAAATTGACAAGTCTTACATATTTACAAAATTTATTTTACACATACACAAGGGATTATTTCAATCTAATAAATAAATACATTTATACTAAAAAATATATTTTTATAATTTTCTAGTTATTATATACACAAGACAAAAGTTGCAGTAATCGTCGTCATTCAGAATAGAAGTTGTAGTGAGTTTGAACCTGTAGCAGCTAGGCTTGTTATACATTCTTTTAAATATTTTGATTACATCTAATCATTGAGTTGTGTTTGTAACCAAATTTTAAAGCCTATTAATAATGTATTTTATATTTTGCTTTTCATAGAAACTTTGATTTAAAAAAAATAAAATTTGATCATTAATGAACAGACTTTCTTACTGGAGAATGGAGCAGAGAATTCAACAGCTATCCATAGAAAATCACCTGATCAATGCCTTCCAATTGTACTTGTTTCGACATCAGCAAGGTCTAAATGACCTAGATGATGACATAGTAGAGTACAGCAATACCTTGGATAGTACCGGGTTTTGATGTAGTCGGTTAAGGTATTGCTGTATTAATCAATGTAACTAAAAGGGCAGAAAAAGGCCCATTAAATTATAATAAGACCTTGAACAAAATTAGAAAATTTTGTAACAAATTAAGCACCTATTCAAGATATACCTGTAGTAAGAATCTCCATGTGATGCTAAAAAGATATTCAAATAAATATATCATTCATAAATTAAATACAGAGAAGTACATTTCATATAAACTATTGCATATCCATTTTTTTTCTTTTTATTGATACTAATTTGTAAACATACCTTTTTTTCCAAAATATATTACCAACAGATGTTTTGATTAATAATGAAATTTCATTTTTAAATCAACATTTTTTATTAACTCATATAAGAAAGGATTTACAGCATCATAAACTTATGGTAATAAAAGACTTAAGGTCTGAATTGGTAAAATATGTCTGTTGGTATTGAAACTATAACCATCTGATTTAACTATTCCTTAGTCCTCAACTTAAAATTACTTCCGAGAGGGTTGTGTTTCTTGAAATTTAATATGGCATTACATCATCATGGGCACTATAATTAATAAAGATTGATTTTATATATATTCATTAAATATTAAAAAATACATAGAGAATTTAAAAAAAATATTTTAGTTTAGGTAAAAATCTAAGGTTTAGATGTGCAAAAAAAAAAAAAGAAAAAAAAGGTGAATTTCAAATGAATACAAATAACAATAAATCAATGTTTATATCTATAAAAATGCACTGAAAATATGAGCAAATATAGAACACATTTACTACATTTATTGAAACTGCATATTTTAACATAAATCAAACAAAAATTTATTAAAAGTATGCGGTCACATTTTTGTTATTGATATCTTGATGTTTTTATAATGCAGCAGAGTATCAATGAAAGCTCAGTGGAGGCCAGTCCATCGAGCAGTGTGTACAGCAAAATGATTGT
Source organism: Architeuthis dux (assembly GCA_006491835.1). Lineage (NCBI taxonomy): Eukaryota > Metazoa > Mollusca > Cephalopoda > Oegopsida > Architeuthidae > Architeuthis > Architeuthis dux. Next base: position 2,208,882 of record VCCN01004615.1, on the reverse strand, counting down.
ATCTCAATGTGCTTACTCTCAAAAGTCTAATTGTATAACTTGACTGCATTACACTATTTTATGCTTTTGGCAGGTCCAATATTTTTGTTATGTTATTGACAATCGGTTTTTATCCTACTCATTGCGATATCATTCAATATCTTCCATTCTCCCCTTAGAAGGACATGATAACCAGTACGCTTCATTGGCACCATTTTCTAAAGTCCACTTTATACCAGCCATAGAGAAACTGGGGCCCTTTTGACTTTCTGAATGGCACGCTTAATTCCATGAGGAAAATAACGTTTTATTAAAATTTCATCTAAGAAAAAGGGAACCTTTTTGGAAGAAATGAGAAAATTCCAGGATAAGTGGACAAATGATTACTTTGTTGAAGTAAAAAACAGACCATGGTGTCTAATGTTCTGAACCCCCCTCCGCATTTTTTCTAAAAGGCAAACAGAGCTCAGCGAAATGGTGCAGGCACGCTATATTGTTAGCAAAAAAGTTCCTAACATTCTAAAAATTATTCTGACGGTGAATTTGTGGCCCGGTTTATGATTAGCAATATCTCATGCTCTGAAAAGGTTGCCCATGCCTGCTTTATACCGTGGTGTAGCACAATGAGACATTTACTCAAAGTACCATAAGTACCAGGAGACACTGACCTCTACATTTGTGATCTCAGTATTTTTAGCAAACCTTGATATATGTTCGTATTATTTTGAACTTAGGTGTATTATGCTATTTGAGAACTTTGATTTTTCATCTCTGAATATTTCCCATTTGTTTCCCATAACCGAGAATGAACCATGTAACTCTGATGTGGGAGCAGTATTCTAACTTTGGCTTCATTGAAGGTGAGAAGTTGAACTCAACTGAAGTATTTTCTTGGCCCCATTGATAGCAATTCCAATTCTCTTGAGGCAGACTAAAGCTTAGTGATGTGAACCTGCTGAAAGGAAGGGTGTCCTTTGATATGATGGTAAAGTAGGAATTGAAGAGAAGGGAGCAGCTGGGAAACGGTTAGAAGAATGGACTAAGTGATTACAACACTGCAGCCTTCACGAGAAGAAAAACAGATTTCTGACGGTGAAAGGAAATAGAAATGCTTGCTCTCCCAGAGCAACAAATGGACAACATGATTTGTCTATAGGAGCATAGTAACTCAGCCATAATCTAATCATTACTTGTGAGCTGCTAAATGAGACTGTCTAAGGAGATATCTTCAACAAAATAGTTTAGAATCTGTAGTGTTAGCTATTGAAATTCTACTCAATAGAAAAAGGTGATATCATTTGATGCAAAAGTTTACTTCAACCACACATTTTATGCTATTCAAATATTAGGATGCCAGTCATTAAAGAATTTACAGACAACAAAAATTTAAACCGAATCTTAATTGTTACTTTTTCTAAGTACTAAAAGCTACTGTCATAACTATGATTTTTACTTAAATTTCATCATCCTTTTCAATTTATCTGCAGTAAATAAAACCATAAAGTTAAAACAAAAACAAGTTTTTATTTAAATTTACTCTCATATTTCACGATCAGTAAGAAGTGCCTACAATTTTTAAAAAATCAACACTTAATTTACCTTTTTTTTTATTAACACTTGCAGAAAATATCAGCCCTCTGGGTGATTATCCCCTGCTATATGGAGCCTACGGCCATAAAACCTCAATTTAAGTAATGATTTAATATTTCATGGCAGTAGGGTGGGTATTTTCAGCTAGTAATAATAAAATATTCTTTTAAGACCATTATTATTTTAAATTAAACTTCATGAAGCTATATATTATAAGTATATTATTCATGTTATATATAGAGATAAATGGAAAATATTCCCTTTAAAATTATAGTTGGTAAATATTTAACATTATGCAAATTAACGCTGTCCGCTTTGCTGCTTTGCTCAAATTTGTCGATAGTGCAAACAAAGATAGTAACAAACAAAGACAGAAACAGACAGTATTCGTCCTGGAGTTTCTGACCATTTCTGTCCAGATGCAGATCTGGTGCCATAGCCAATGAGGTTTTACCTCATGAGGCATGGTATTGCATTGTGTAGTCAATTCCTACCCACATGAACATTCTTCAAAAGGAACAATTGATTAAAAGATTTTTCACAAAGACATTTTCCCCTGAGGATGCCAATTTAGGCGAAACCAGTCAGGAGAAAAGATAAAAAATAATATTGTTATTATTTATACCAATGTTTAAGTGTCTTTATTCCTGTTCAAAACTATATATATCATGAATGAATGGCTTGGCTTCGAGAACAAAGATTTTTGAGGATGGTTTTCCACAGGACTAGGACCATAGACAGTGGGGCCTATGTGCGGAGTAGCCCTCCAGCCTGAGCAATGTAGTTTTAAGGTGAAGTGCGACTTGCCCAGAGTCAACCACACGCTTTAAACCAAGGGTTTATATCCTATGGACCACCGGAGTGGCACGGATAGGAACACAGCCCATAGGTTTGACAGTAGTGTCCTTCTGCTGACAGATGCCCAAGCTAGCTATGGGGGTCTGCCGCCACTTTGCAGGAAAGTTCCGACAGTAAGGCTGAACTGTGGTTAGACCACTGGACGTGAACATCCCATAGTTGATAGATGCCTGAGCTGGCTATAGGGTTCTACCGACCCTTTGAAGGAGAACCACACACACACACGCATATATACATATACATAGATATATATGTATACACTCACATATATATGGTAGAAGTAAATAGAAGTAGATTGAATATCAGAAAATTCTTTTTTAGCAATAGAGTGGTGGGACTTTGGAATAGATTACCGGAATATATAATGCTATCAACAGATGCAAATGATTTTAAAAAGAATTATGATGTTTATTACACCACCACAAAAGGTTTAAGGCCCTGGATATTGTGTAAATATGATTGTTAGAATGTGTGCTTGTATATACAAATTGTATATGTTTTTTTTCACACTAAAATAAAATGTTAAAATGTTCTAAACCGACATTGTGTCACACCCTGTTCTCGTGGGGTTTTCAGGTAAATAGGAAGACAGAAAGAGACATCCAAATTTATATATTGATTGAAAACTCTACGTTTATAGGTAATTTATACCCATTAACCGATTGGCCTAATGCACCCCACTATTAATACAGGCAGAGTTCACTGGGTAGAAGAGATGTAGGTAAAACCCTAATTCTACACCATTGTGACACTTAAAGACAAAACCTAATAGATTTTTTAGCGAGGAGTGTTTTTTCCTGCAAGTACATTTATGTGTGTGCGTGCTTCAGTCTACACATCATAATTAACAGTTTACTTTAATGTTAAGGTATATCGATCATATGATAAAGCATGAGCAATTATAATCCTGGGCAGACAGATAAAAGGTTTCACTCAGCTTATAAAGTTTGTTTTTTTAGTTCTAATATGAGTGCAGCAGGCGACTGTGCTGTTAAATACATCTGTACTTTAAGAGCAAGATAATATTAAGAAATAATGCCATAATACTGTGAGCAGATTGTGGAATACTGTTAAAAGGTCAGTGGTTATAAATGTATTTATAACATTGATGCACACAGATTTCTTTCAATTTTTCACATTGATATTATCATAGTCAGACCAGATTATATAAATGTGCATTATTCATTCAAATACAGGAATGCCTTGTTAGTGTGGGTTTTGATGTTGTACAGTCAAGGTATTAAATTAATGTAACTAAGTATAAACTGAAAAAAAAACACATTAAATCATAATAAGACCTTGAACAGTGCAGACAAGTTTTGGAACAAATTAGCCGCAGTAATCAAGGTATACCTGTATATCAAATTATGTGTGCATATCAATTTTTAATGATCCAAATAAAAAAAACTCGATACCAGCTATTGTGTGATAGATTGATTTTTTATACATACAGGTATGATAATTATAAAGACATTTAATTAGTTGGGAACCTATATTTACTTGGTGCCAGTGTGTACAACTGCTAAACAAAAGTGTGAGTAGAGGGACCGGCAAAGTGTACAGTAAAAACTCCTGCCTCCCATGAAAGCATAGTTAGCTCAGTGGGTAGAGCAGAACCTGTGTATAAGGTTGCTTCCAAGGTGGATGTGGGTTTGATCCTCACACAGCGCTTGTTTCTTTATTTACATTTACGATGCTGAGCAAATATAGGTTCCCAACTAATTAAATGTCTTTATAATTATCATATTCTGTCGGACATAAAATTATCCATTATTTGATTTCACATACAGGTATGTTTGTTGTGTGATTTCAGATACTGGTATGTTTGTTGTGTGGATGTACATACAGTTATAAATAAAATCAAACATAAAACTTATAGAAGTTGTTTGGGAAAGATATTTCTGCTACTTTATACCACATTTTACAAGTTTAATAATGGGCTGACAGTGCAAAAAGATATGCAGAAAAGATTGATAACTGTCTTTAAGCTTGAATACAAAACAAACATGTCACCTAAATTACAACACCAGATGAGCCTTGCCACCTGCCTGGCTCAAAGATCCTAAAACTGATACAAGTTATCCCAGTAAGTATTGACAAAAAGAAAACAGAAAATATCTAGGTAAGAGTATCAGTTTTCATTATGCATTTATTTTTGCATCACATTTCTTTTGGGGCCCAATCTTTCTGTATGTTATCTTTGAAGAGGATAATATATACAGAAGATACAGATTTTATGATACAATGATAAATGAATGCATGTTTACTATATCTTAGTAAATTATAGGAGCATATTCAATAAGTACTGCCCATCATTCAGGCTATATAGTTTTAGGAGCATGTACAGGTATACCTTGATTAGTGCGGTTAATTCATTCCAAACTTTTCTGTACTGTTCAAAACCGCACTGTTCAAGGTCTTATAATTTAATGTTTTTTTCAGTTTATACTTATATACATTAACTTGTACAGCAATACCTTAACTGTACTACATCAAAGCCAACACTGTTCAAGGTATTGCTGTACTTACATACATGCAAAGAGGGAAAAAAACAACTGGCATCCATGACAGAGTTCGAAAGAAGGGGGAGACTCACAAATAGAAAGAGGAAAACAGAAAGAAACAGTTCTTTATGTACATGTTAAAAATATCTGCATATTTTTACATCAAATTTTGAGATATTATAAAAATTTACTAAAATAAAATGTAGGTCCCATTTTGTGTTACAAAAATGGAAACTTATTTTCTGTAATTCCCAATAAAAGTTTCCTTTTTATATTTGTATGATGCTTAATTCTAAAACAACTCTCATAGAATATATTTATTGGGACAGGTTAATGTCTTCAGATGAAACATTAGAAGGTATTTCAGCAAATTTATAGCATCATTTTACAAACTAAGTACCATTTGGTACAGGCCTGGCTGCAAGCGACAAGAAATGAATGAATTTGTTACTTTATAAAAATATTTACCAATCATTTATGACAAATGATAAACTACTAAGAAGAATTCCTTGTCAATTTCTAATAATAGAATTGAACCATGATTCCTGGTAATCACAAAAGGCCAACCATTCATAGTTGATAGAGAAAACTTAAAACATTTAGATTATAAAGATCAATTTTCATTTTAAACAATATTTTTTCAAATTTATACAATTGGGGAAAAACATTTCTTATACAGCAAGATTCTTTTTAAATGTCAATGTTTGTTTAGCTTCTGATACACCTACTTATTTGCCTAATCTAATCCTCTTATACAGAAACATGACAAAAGTAAATACGTACATATATTTCAAACAAAATCATTTACTTAATGATCTAAACAAATTCAAGAATATTTTATAATGAAAATAAAAATTTGGTGGACTTGCCATTAACAGATTTTAAGATTTTACTCTTTCATCAGAATTTATCAGATCTGCTATCTTCCTTTGTGGGATATCTAACCAGGCTGAATTCAAAATAGGAAGCCAATCTTCTTTTACGAGAGCGGATCATAAATCTGTAGCCTGACTATTATTAGCTACATTTTGATCCAATATTTTCACAGTATAATGTTCAATCTATGTGATCTCTGGAGAAGGATTGGGTTAAGTATATTGACAAGGAAGGGAATTATGTTGAAAAATAAATATTTGCTGTGCAAAATAAATGTTTTTTAGGCTCTGGTCTTGTTGACTTTTAGGAATATTTTCTTTATTTCATAATCCAAAATAACCCAGACAATAAATTCCTATCAGGAGACAAATTCACTCAGTGTTTTGGGGAATACAATTCTCAAGTCTTTTTTTGCTATATGGCTTGGTGCTCCATCCTTCATGGAAAGGGGGCTGTTTTTGTTCAAATAATCATCAGTGAATATTAGAAAAAGTCCCTTCTACAGAACAAATATGTACTTTTCTGAAATGATATTTTGCAAGGACTCCAGAAACTTTGAATCACTAATGCTCTAAATTGCTCTTCAGACCATAACTGAAAATCTGCCAGATTTGATAGCGAGTCACAGTTCAAACAGATCCATGTTCACCTGATGTTGAAAAATTGAGCAAATGAGCACTCATCTAGTTTAAGAACAGGGTGTTAGTCAGCATCCTCACAAGCCGTTTAACGGCTAATTCCCAATAGAAACCTAATTCCAATTTCCCAATTGAGCTGAGCTCTGTTTTGATCATTTGGGCCATTTATAGTGTCTTTTGGCCATATTTGGTGTTTTTCTAAATACAAAAATGCGGACCTTGGAAAAATTACCAATTCTATAAAAATGTCAGAGAAATAAAATTCCTGGCTAACACTCTGAAGAAGTACCTCTCCCCTGGTAGCCCTATGTGATAAAGATACAATACTGCTGTTTTTTGACGGATTTGGGCTCATCCTGCCATGTCTGCTGCCGAGCAGTTTTCTGTCTCATTGCACAAAGACACCTTTCTGATGATTCAGGTTGACCCAAAGGAGATGCAGAGGTTTCCTTTCATTAGTGATTTTGTACAATCATGTGGTTCACAGTTAAAAGTGGAATCCCCAATTTCAATGCTATTTGATGCAAACTCAATCCACCTTTAGATCCACCAACACTATGCCCCCTTTCAAAATCTGACAAATTTCTCGGAGTACAGGGCATCGTGAAGTATTTGTGTGGTTGCTTTGAATTTCTAAGATGGAGAATTGATATTATTTCTTTCTTTCTTATTTTCATTGCAACTCTCAGGTCGCTACTATACAACTGCACATATACATATACACACACACACACACACACACACACACACACGTGCACATAAAGCCATTTTTTTCCAGCACCCAGTGAGGTTCAAGTGAGTATCAATAGTTTGTAGTTCAGCATCTCAACCACTAGACTAAGAACAGGTTGAATATAAGACTGAAAAAAAGGACACCGCTTTATACTTTACGTTGAGCTAGCAGCATTCTAATTGCCTTAAGGAGCCCAGTCTGCCCTGCTGGGTGATTTTTCTTGTTCACACAGGCAAGTTTGTAGTGTGAATGTTTGGTTTTATAGCTTATTTATATGGAAAAAAAAAAGCAACTCCGGCCAAGTTTTCTCCCTTTAAATCAGTTATTCTTTTCTCTTTAGAGGTCAAATTGATCGTTTTGTTTAAAGGCACATCAACCCTTGGTAGATCATTTTGTGGGAGAGAGGGGATCCCATGTCCCTGTGACTACCACGAGGACCAGGATAAAGGGGAGGGGATCCCAAAAGCTTCTCAGGACGAATCCAGAGCATGCTAATGGTGATCGCCTCCCGACCAGCTGGCCAAGATATCCTGTGCAACTTCTCCTAAGACGATACCCGAGCATGCCACAAGGACCCCTGAAGGACTGTGGTTCTCTGAACTTCAAGGCCATGGCGGTTTCGAAGAACATATATTACACTTTGATCTTAGCCAAAAGGCCAGGAATTCCAGCCCCCTCTTAGAGGTCAAAATTTAATCACTTCTTCCTTAGCCCATTATTAAAAAATAAATCACTGTCAAAAATGGAATTAATCATCTACAAAACTTCTCATACCAAGGAGAAAAAAAATAAAATGTATAGATAAAAAATGAAACACTTCAGAAGGGGGGGGGCGAATGGAGGGTGGCGGTCTTAAAAAAGTGTGTGAGAGTTCCTAAAGCTACCGTCTTTTTTTTTCACAGCACATATATTGAAATGGATTAGTGCTGTTTATGATCAAAATATCACAGTTGTTTTGGTTGTAAAAATAGAAGCACCTGGTAATTTTTCCAAATGATCAAAAAAATGAATAATTTAATACTGTTTAAGAGATTAAAAAGCCTCGACCGCTTCATGACGTCACCTCTTCAAGAATTGATTTTTAAAAAAAAAAGAATAATTTATTGTTTTTTTTAACGTCACATTACGTCATTAAAGAATGTGTCCACTTAACATTAAAATTTCATTGTAAATAGACCCCCATCCCCAACAAACATACGGGGGTGGGGATTAAAAATAACTTGCTAAAGACCTCCCCCTTGGTCTATTGAGTATGCATGCCAAATTTGGTTGGGCTGTGCCCATCTTTAGGGGGTTTCTATAGCATGACAGACAAACACTGACACCTCATATATGAGTAACACAATTACAAAATTAGCAGAGCAGCCCGGTTTCAGGATTTTTCAAACTAAATTATTGAGGAGGATGAAACTTTCAAGTGATCACACTAGAACTATTGTTCACTTATTTATGTACCTTTTTTACTAGAAGGGGGTACAAGGGACTGAGAGGCCACACATATAAGGTAGAAGCAAATAGAAGTAGATTGAATATCAGAAAATTCTTTTTTAGCAATAGAGTGGTAGGACTTTGGAATAGATTACCAGAATATGTAGTGCTATCAACAGATGCAAATGATTTTAAGAAGAATTATGATGTTTATTAGACCACCGCAAAGGTTTAAGATCTACTTGAATATTGTGTAAATATGATTGTTATGATGTGTGTACAAATTGTATACTTTGTTTACACACTAAAATAAAAATGTTCTAAAAATGTTCAAATATCGGTCAGTAGATACCAAACAGTAATTAAACTGACGTAGGTTTCTACTAATTGTTTCCCAGCTCCTCATCTTTTATGATGAGCGTGGGTTACATAGTTTCATAGGAGAAGGTGTCTATTCAAAAGAATTGCAAAAAACACGAAAATGGCAGATAAAAGTGATATTTTATGCAATAGAGTTTTCAATGTTTAATTGAAATGTGGAAAATGTAAGATAATGCAGTAAACTAAGTTCCAATTGCCTTTCTATTAAGAAAGTCAGCCAAAAGCAATATAGTTCTTAAAAGCTCTAGATCAGAGATAATACAGTAGTCCCCCTTTATAATGCAGGTGTTGGGGTCAGAGAAAGACAACCACATTATAAGTGAACTCCGGATAATCAAAAGTCAAAATGCCAAACAAGTTCACCAGTAAATGAAGGTGTTGTTCTCATCAAAAAATCAAGGAAATTATGTGGAAAACACCGGGGGTCATGTTATTTCAGGGATCGGCAAACCTTTTTGGGAGGTGGGCCGGATTAGAAATATTGTCATGCCTTGTGGGCGAAAAGGTGAATAAAAAATGAAAAAACATTCCAAGGGAAATTCTGAATCCCCACCACTCATGTTGTGTTGGGGTGAAAAAGTTGGAAAAAGGGGTGATCAATGAATAAGTTACTTCTCTTACCTTTTGTTGGGCTGTGATCATTAAAAAAAAGGTCTGAATTTTCAACAAAAAAAAAACAAACCACTCAGGCACAAACTAGTGACCAATTTAACATAAACTTACGTTGCATATTGAACCCCCCTTTTTTGGGGTGGGGTGGGGCTCAAAAAACAAATAGCATTTTCCCTACTCATTGAGGGGATTGTGTGCGTGCAAAATTATTAGTTTCTCCTATGAACGGTTAGGGCTGGGCAAAGTCCAGATACATACATAGATAAAATTGAACCCCCCCCCCCCCTATAAAAAACCCAACTTTTCCCTACTCATTGAGGGAAGTGTGTGTGTGCAAAATTTCTAGTGTCTATTATGAACGGTTAGGACTGGGCAAAGTCTGGATACATAGATAGGTAAGCTACCACTCACTACCTACCCTCATTCAGACAGAAACCTCGGTCCATGCAGACACATCATTTCTCCGACTTCCTTTTGAAAACAACTTTAATAAGTCGAAACATGGTAAGGTATTAAATAATTTCTTGCAAATTACTCTGAGTCTCCACATTGTCTTTTCCTAGCATCATTATGTTGGATAACCTTTATCCTATTGTACAGCATACATAGATACATATAAATGTCAGAAGACATGAATACCTAAACCCAATTAAACCAATGTTGTGGGTAGCGGTTATTAACAATGATCATAGAAGGCTATGGAAACATCTGGTTTTTATTACTTAAATGTTTTTTATCAGAAGTATATACCAACATAAACTTGCATCTACTATACATGATTGAGAACTATGAAATTATTTTTGGGAACAAAATATTTTTTTTAATTGTAGTTCAAATTTTGTGTACATTAATAGAACAGGAATACGTAGTGTTAAAATATTTTTTAGCTATGAAACATTGATACGTTTGAAGCCACAGCAAAAATGGGACTTTTGCTCTATTTTTTAAAACTGAATTTTATTGTTCACTAACCAAATATAGATAAAGAAAACAAGTTTTGTATGCAATGTCACATATTTAATGAAGTTGGTGGCTAGATGAAATGAGGTCGCAGGCTGGATTTAGCCTATAGTTTGTTAATTGATTGCAAATTAAAGAAATTTAATATTTTAGTCATGTTAAGTATGTCCTTTATTTATATTATACTTTTTAAGAACATTTTATTTTAATGAGAAAAAAAAAAGTATACAATTTGTATATACAAGCACACATCATAATCATATTTACACAATATCTAGGGCCTTAAACCTTTGCGGTGGTCTAATAAACATCATAATTCTTCTTAAAATCAGTTACATCTGTTGATAGCACTACATATTCTGGCAATCTATTCCAAAATCCCACCACTCTATTGCTAAAAAAGAATTTTCTGATATTCAATCTACTTCTACCTTATATGTGTGACCTCTCAGTCCCTTGTACCCCCTTCTAGTAAAATATACATCAGGGTAATTCTAAACCACACAATCTTAAACATAACAAATCTTTGGGTATCTCCAAACTATACACAATATTTACACATCTAAACAAATATATACAAAGTTCATAAAAAAAACCATTCAAATGTACATAAATACAAACAACATCTACAATTTAGCACAATTCACAGATCAAACTCTTGAAAATCTCATCTGTCAGATGAGATCTCCAATATTTTGAAGAAATCTGTTTTAATTTGTGATTTTTTTGAACGAGTGGGTGATAATATGGGCAAAAATGTTTGTGTCCACCACACACCAACCTGCCTGCCTTATATCGCAAACCAGGCTGGATCGGGGGAATCCTGTAATACTGAATAATACCTGCTTTCATTCTCACTGAATAAAGTAATAATAAAAACTTAATTTTACCATCTTAAAAGGAAAACTATGTTAATTGCTGAATGTTTGAAGCTAATCTGTCCTTTCGTTTAATTTTGGTAATTTTCACACTAAAGATAACGAGTTAACTGTGGTAATAGGCAATCAATAGAGTTTAACAGCAATTCACAAATCCAGCACAACAAACAGATTTTCTGTTCTGATGAAGTGAAGTCTAGAGTATGAGGGAGAATCTGGCGCGAGCGAGAGGGAAATAAGGCTTTATGTTAATTGATGAACACATTGATCAATGTTTTGTGTTTGTCAAGGGATTTCTTCTTTAATTTTATAGCATTCTAAAACAAAGCAGAAATCTAAAACCAAATTAATTTCAACTTATTAACATATTAAATAAGCTTTAATGATCTGTATTTTATTAACATTTTAGAAAACAATCTCTGAATGCTGGAGTTTATTTGTGTTGGTAAATGATTAAAAGTTGTTTTATTGTTAATTAAGATTTGTTCTTATCTTGATCAAACTTAATATCTAAGAACACAATTCAGCTGACAGCAAAAGGTTAAGAAAATATCCAGTAAACAAGATTATGTAAAATGAAATGTCCAAACATTAGATTTCCCATAGAAGTGTCAATTGGTTGAAAAAGAAATCATTCTTTGAAACATTTATGAAAGAAAACTTGCCTAAAAAAATGTCAACCCACTTAATGGTCTATTGCAGTGGTTTCGAAACTGGGGTCCGACAAATAATCCTTGGGGGGTGGGCGGCAGCAGTGTTCCCTCTAAACCTGACATTGTGAATCTTGTGGCAGAGAAACATCATCATCCATCGCACAGCAATCAAAAAAACATAATTATTCTACATAGACCAGTACTATATATTATAATTTGAATAAACGTAATCCATTTAGAATAAATATGATTCTTAAAAGGTCAAAGGTTGCTTGTTATTGTAGTTCATTGATTACAGTCTAAAAACTAAATGCTAGAAGTAGGGATCCACCAGAATATTTCCTTTAGGTCCTCGAGTTTTCAAAGTTTCAAAACCACTGGTTTATTGAGTAGTAAAAACTGGTACAGCTGTTTTCATGGCTTCCAATTACCAAACATTTCACTTCTATTTTCTATACAAGTGCATAAATTTCAAATGGATAAGATTATCAGATTTTCTATATAAAAATAGATCAATAAGGCGGATGAAATTGTTAGCTTCTGTAAAGTGAGTATATGACTGACATTTATTGATAATTACTCAAGTATGTTATGTAAAACAATAGATTTATGAATTGAGGGAAACGTGCCTCTCTGCTTACAAAAGAGATTAGATTTGTATAAGCATGATTGAGGTCATGTACTTTGGCATAAGAAAATCAGATTAGAGTTACAGTCAATCCATCAAAATGCTCGATCATAAAAATTGATTAGTGTGGCTATGCTTGAAAAAACCCACTTTATTTGAATCCTACCATTTACTTCTCTATTTCTGATGCCCTTTGCCCAGAACTTTACACTTACATTCTTTTAACATAAAACAATCACAAGAAATTCAATACAATCTACGTCTAAACACAGATTCATCACAACTTTTGATATAATAAATTAGAAACATTGAAAACTGTTATAAAAACCTGAGCTGATAATCTAGTGCTCTTGCCACAAAGATATCAGTGGTTAATAATCTATCAAAATAATAAAACTTTGTGTAAATATGTGAGAGAATATTTTTCGAATATCTGTGTTATTGATTTTGTTGAAATTTTAGATCTTACACTTGGAAAGTCAAAATTGAAAAATATGAATTTTAAGTGAGTTTTTAGAATGAACCAACAAAAAATAACTAGTTTGGATGTATTTGAAAGAAATATTTTGGAACAACCATTATCAATATTATTATTATTATTAAATGATTATTCAAATGTTTTATTTGCAGTGAAATCATACTGGACAGGATTTACATTCATATTAAAAAGATATCAGTTTATGTTGAATAAATCACTAGCCTGTGAGAACCAGTTATCTGAAAATTATTGAAATAATTCAAATTATGAAGTATAGGCTCAATAATTGTTAGGAACAAATCAGATTTAATTTTATATATTACACACGCTTTGCCGGCCATTAAGCTCAATCTCAAGTCATATGGAATTTATATTATAATTATTTACAAATAAATAAATAACTAAAACCACTCTATAATTAGCATTTTTCCCTAAAATGGAAAAAATGTCCTCTCACTTTTGACCTCAACTTTAAAAAAGTACAATAAACAGAATATATTTAGCATACTTACAAAGAAATGATAGAGAGTCAAGCAGGTTTTGTCAGTTTAACAGTCTTCCCTTTTTATGTCTGACCATGTTAGTCACCTTCAAGAAACAATACAGATTATGAATGATATTAATCTGACCTCAGTATCATTGTCAAGTTTGCTAAACAATTCTAAATAGAAATCTCAGATGAGGAATTTCCAGACAACAATTTTTATGTTCAGGCTATTCTTGGACACAGGAAACCAACATTTTGCTATTACCTATAACTAGTTAGGTACCATTTGTAGCTGATGGAGATTCCAAGTTAGAGATTGCTTTAAGCTAACAATGAGAATTGTGCCAAAAACTTCAAAGTGTTCAGTCCCTGAAAACACTTAACAACAGAAGCAGAAGATAATTGTGCTGCCTCAAGGAGAGAATACAATTTTTTGTACAAAGTAATTTCAAGCTCCAGTAAACTGTTCAGAAGGCTTAACACCATTTATGAGGTCTGTCTGGAAAATAACCAGCCATTTAGAATATCTCTAGAATCGGCTGTGCAATCTTGATATAACTTGGCAACAAATCGAAGGGGACCTTACTGTGCATGCCTGAAGACACTCCTGTGGTATTACTCAGTCGGCAGTGAGACACCATTGAGGGAGTGTGTACTGTGTGACTGTCGCTTTTACAATGACCAAGCCTCTCCATTCTTCACGTCCTGTGCAGGATATTTTGGCAAAACATTGTATAACCCAGGTCTGTCAGACCAGCCCCCTTATGTAATACATAAAATTGAACGAAAAATAACCAGTTTAGTCTTAAAGATGTAGGCATTACATTTTTGTTTTGATTTTTTAATGGTTAGGACAAAAATTGCATATCAAAATCTGTGCCTTTGAGTTAAGCGTGAAATACAATATCATTTCCAGGTTAAATAACAAATAATTTTTTTCTATATTCAACATAACATGGAAACTATTTAAAAAACAATCTTTTTATGAGTTTCAGACAAATGTACTCTATCTCGTAACTGTATCCCCTCTTAACAAAAAAAGGAAAGAAAAGAAAATCAATGTTGATTGGTAAAGATGTATAACTAAGAAAGGAAATTGCACAATAATATGTATGAGAGACATGCCATCATCTATTTCTCACAATATTAAGTTACATATTTAAAAGTAGGATAGAAAAATCAACAAAAATGATCCCTCAAACCAAACAATCAAAAATATTTAGTATACTAGCCTTAAAAAAGCATTAACTTTTTTTTAAAAAATAAAGATTGAGGAATCAATTTTTAAAAAAAGTAATCAACCAATTATACAAAGATTTATGTAAATTTAAATTTTTATATATTTTTAAAGATTCATTTTCATTTTTGCGATTAGAGGAAAAAACAAACTTTAACCCATTAATATGAGTATTTAAAAAAGTCAATGAATTTGTTGAATTTGTATAGATTGTTCACCAATTTTACAAACAAATAATTCTGGAGACTTTTGTCATAAGATTTTCTTGTTTAAGAAAGTAGGTCTTCATATGAACTTCAGTAAAACCAATGTTATGTACAACAAATATGTTGAGGACAAACATCAAAATCGAAAAACGCAGAACTACAGAAAGTAGACCACTATATCTGGGATAATAAATCTCTATGAAATCCTAAAAAGAAGAAGAAATCATATGAAGAATCACCCTAGGTTGGCAAGCTTTCGGTAGAGCAAGCTCAACGCTTGCTCTACCGAAAGCTTGCCAACCTTGCCAATTCAAGAACAAAAAAATCCCATTAGTCCTGAAAAAAAAGGGTCTAACCAATGCATCCCACGATAGTCACCCCTGGAGCTGAAATGTGGAACCTAACCAAAAAATAACCATCAAACTAAGAACCATGCAACGTGCAAAGGAGGGGATCATGCTTAACATTACATGGAGGGATCACAAAACTGCACAGTATATTAGATTAAAAACAGAAGTCAGAGATATCATAGAATCTATTACAAAACTCAAATGGCAATGGGCAGGCCATGTTGCAAGAATGTCAGACAACTGCTGGACATCACAACTGACAGTATGGATCCCCAGAGATCATATGCAAAACTAGGGCCGACAGAAACTAAGATGGTGTGACGATTTAGACAGGTTCAAGAGATATTGGCACAGCAACACCCACAATAGACCTTCCCCAAGATTCGCCATATCTCTCTATGTCCAACGACAGACGTTAAAAGGCTGATGATAATGATGACCCCAGAGTGTGTAAGAGAAGGGCAGGTTTCTAGTGACAACTGCTTTGAAATTTTCTTTTTTAACTAGTAATTTTGTTGCGTGGAGGCAGATTTGTGGGTTGCACGGAGGCAGATTTCAGGGTTGCCTGTAACAATATCAAAGTCAGCTTTAATTAATGTCAGGTTTGTAATTTTATTATAGTATCATACAGCTAAAAGAGGAATTGGAAATCCAATTACAGAAAAACAACAAATACTGTAGAAAATATCTGCTAGTTCATTTGTATTAAGAACCAAAAACTGATTTAATTCATTGTGGATAGTCTTAAAATGTTAAAACATTTGAGATGCTTATTTTTTCAATTTTATTTTCCTAATGGTGATTTCTTGTAATCAAGAAAGCTACTTTTTTAAAAATGATTTATATATCATTAAAACAAAATTCATTTTTGGTATAATTATTAGAATATAATGTATTTTATAATGTATAAAGCAAAAAAAGGAAATTGTATCTTATTTATAACCTATCATTTCAACAGGCAATGATGAAGTTGTACATGGCAAGGGGAAAAAAAGTGCTAATTAACTGCTCTCATGGGCTTATTATCTTCTATAGTATAAAGTACTAAAGTATGTGTGTATATTTGTACTCTTAAAAGTAGAGAACTATGAATCACAGAAGAAAACCAACCACATATTCAAAACCAGCAGTTTTCAAATTACCTACAGCATACATCTTTAGGTTGAATTTTGCAAACAAAAATTGTCAATTTCTATGGGGTCTGCATTTGCGCTCTCTAAAAATGTTTTTTTCATCTGGGATTTTATCAAAAATATTAGAGTTAGATCTGTAAAAATACATATATATTTTGAATAAGCATCATCCGGGGAAGGTTTTTGTACCATTTATTTGAAACTACACTCATGTTCTAGCTTATATTTAAAGATTCATTCATTTATTTAAAATCATGGTAGCTCAATAGCTGAGTGGTTTTAAGGCACGGAAAACAGAGTTCAAACTCTGACGGAGAAAGTTTAATTATTTTTCCTTCAATTCATGCTCCCAATTTATTTGACCTTCAAGCCTTTTGGAAATTTGTCAATTATGAGAAAAACATTTTTTCAGGTTTTAGAGGGGCTTCTATTTACAATGTAGCTATAATGCTAATCTGAACCCTTTTCATTTGTCATAAGAAACGGCGGATGTAAATTTCTCTTTCTCTCAGTGCTTATGTAATTTTGTCTATATCAGTTTGGCTTAGTTGGTAAAAGAGCAACCTACTGATCACTTGGTCCTGATTTCAAATCACAGTAGGAAAATGTGAATTTTATATATCAGTTTGGATTAACGTGACAGAACAGGCAAACAGTGAAGACTTTACTCCCCTAAGTTAGGTGAGGATTGTTGTTGTTGCTACAGTAAAAAAAAAACAAAGTCAACTCCAGACTTGGAGTGGAGTTGAACAAAAATATAAAATGTTTATCAGTTTGTGTTGTCAACGGGAAACAGACTTGTTAATTACTAATTAGAGTATTGGCAAACACAGACCATACACAATATTGGCAAAATTGATCACACAAACATAGATACCAGATGCGGATGGAGGCGGGGTCAGGTTGTCCAGACACCCACCTTGCTCTAGCAAAGCACAATTAAAAACATTTTTAAAATAATAATAAATGCATTTATAGAAAGCGCCCTTTCTCAGAAACCTCAAATACTTAAGTCCCTACTGGACAAAAATGCTTGAAGACATGTGCAATCAATTGCAGTAAAAATATAAGGCCTATTAAAGAAGAGTAAGAACAAAGTGCAACTTGTCAATAAAGTTTTTTTTACAAAACAGGGCAGGAGCTACAGTTATGAAGTGTATTTATTTACTGAGTTGATATAATTATGAAAGTCTTGAAACAAGAAAGTTTTTATTTTTGATTTAAAGCTTGCAAATGTATGTTCCGGATATCATAGGGTAATTGATTCCAAAGTCTGGGTGCTATATAGCTGAAACTCCTGCGCCCATGAGCCATTCATAAAGACAAGTTCTAAAATCAAATCATCTAAATATCGGATGTTAATAAGAGCAGAGTTCATAAGGGCACATATATCTAGATAAAGTAATTATGTAAATAAAAAACCCAAATAATTGTTATTGAAAATAGGTATCATTTGTTGACTGAAATTTTGCAGAATGCAAAAGAGAAAACAAAGATGAAAATATAAAATGTTTATCAGTTTTTGTTGTCAACGAGATACTTTGTTAATTACTAATTAGAGTAAAATATCATTAGCTAATACAGAGCATAGACGACATTGGCAAAATTGATCAGACAAACATAGGTAGTAGGCAGTTAAAGCTCAATATCTATCTCAACATGGTTATGTATGTATATATATATCAAATACTATAAAACTGATGAATGTTTGTTATCTTGCATGTATATGTCCTATAGACTCCTAAACAGCTGCACCCCAGGGGCTGCAAATTTGTCTATAGGAGTAACTTGACCCTAGGACTAACATAGGACAAGTGGCACTCTACAGGTCAATTTGGGGTCAAAACTACTTTTTCTGCCCTAATTTGTAAGTTTCTATTTAAAGATTCATTTATTTATATAAAAAAAATTTTAAAAAACAAGAAAAAACATTGGTAGCAATTAGGTGATGACCATGAATGGTTAGAGTCACCAAAAATGGAATCGCCTGACCAAGTTCAAACTCCGGAAAAAATTAAAAACATTTTTTTTCATTTAATTTCCTGTGCTTTCAATCGGTTACACCTTCAAACATTTCAAAATTTGTCAGATATGAGAATATTTTTTTAAAAGGTTTTAAAGAGGGGAGGGGGTTCTATTTACAATGTAATTATAATGCTTAAATGGACCCTTACTTTTCATTCATCGTAGGAAACATGTGAATATGAATTTCTTTGTCAGTGCTTATGCCAGTTTGACAGTATTTGTTTTATGTAATCTGATCCTAACTAGACAATAATTACTACTAACATTAACCTGTGTTCATTCAGGAGATGAACATGACATCTGAATAAATGGTATTGAAACTTATCTAAAAAACATGTATTTTATTTAGCAAAAACACGACAATGAAATATGGACATTATTTAAATCTGACGGTCTGCTCTGACGTGCGATTCACTAACGCAAATAGTGAGCACATGAATTATCAGTTTCGAGAAAAATTAATTTTTAAAGATTTTAGGAAGTGCCTGCACAAGGGTTGGCCCAGGGTTATGAGGGTCTACTCGGGAGTGTGTATGTGCGAGTGCATCCCTCCCAGTTAGGAGTGTGCGCAGACCAAACTGCTCGCATGCAACCCCCATATTTCATTTTATGAAATCTCTAAAATATCATTTGCTCTTCTGTGTTATATATGAAGAAGTTTTCTTCACTTGTGTATGTGTGTCTGCACTCCTATAAGTTGAGAACCACGCATCACAGGAGAAACAAAAGGCATATTCGAAATCAGGTCACATTTTTAGGTTGAATTGTGCAAATAAAAGAAGAAAAAAAAAAAGTGTTGATTTCTAAAAAAAAAAAAAAAAAAAAAAAAAAAAAAATAATTTTAATGCTAAAGAAATAAGTGAAAGCAACTATACACCAGTGTTTAGAAACAAAGTAAATACAATGTGCGGACAGAGTTCAAACTCAGAAATCTAATTGGCCTTCAAAACTTCCAGAAATTTGTCAGTTTTGAGAAGAAAAAAAATTCAGTTTTTAGAGGGTGATTCTATTTAGTATACTGCTAAACTGGACCCTTACTTTCCATTCGTCATAGGAAACCAGAGGAAAATTTATCTTTCTCTCAGTGCTTATGTAATTCTGACAGCATCTAAAGTAAGATTCCAAAGTGTAACCATTAGAGCAAGGATGGCGAACCTGTGGCACGCAAAAACATTTTATTGGCACGCAGGAAATTTAACTTTTTGTTAATGCTTTTATTTTTTAAAAAGCTGTCCTTTTCAAACAATTCAGAAGTTATTGAGAGTCTAAACAGACTTCTTTAAGAATGCGTTCAAGCATTTTGTTCTCTTTCTCCAAAAAGTGTTTTGTAAAATACAAATATAATAAAAATGATAATCTGCGGCTCAGAAATTCCCATGGGTACATGAGGGAATTCTTTTTTAGAAGATTATCGCTCTCTAAAAAGGTTCACCACCCCTGCATATAGTCAGCCTGTTTGAGAGGTAAGAGCACAATCTGTCTGTATAAGCATTATCACATATATCACAAGTGAATGAATCTTTAGACAAAATATAGATAATCCTGAATGTTAATGACCTGAGAGAACCAAGATAGCCATGTCTTGAGATACAACAGGCATTTTCATCCGATAAGAGATCTATGAGAAGAAACCGCAGCAAAGTTTAATGAGTCGGCCGTCAAAAATGGATCGGATCATTGGGACCGATTTGACCGATCACCACTAAACAGGTAACATTTGTTATTATCGTACTTACCGTATTTACTTTAGTACAATGCAATTTCAAATATAATTTTTGTAGCTTATTATCATAGACCATAATTTCCAAAGAGTTCCATGATTTTTCAAACAAAAAAACACATTATTTGGACTGATATACACAAAAATACAAATGTGTGTGTATGAATGCTTGTGTTATGTATGTGTATGTAAGTGTGTATATGTGCATGTATATATTTACTTTATATCTAGATAAATTGTATCTGTAGATGAATTGTTGTAGACAAATTAGCTGGAAATGTGTGCATCTGGCCTAGGTGGGTATGATGAAATAGGTTCACCACCCCTGGTTTAGGAAATGGCATGCATGCCCAAGATGACACACACACAAACATTTTATTGGCAAGCAGGAGATATAATTATTTGTTAATGATTTTATTTATTTCTTTTTTTTTTTAAATGGCAACTATCAGAATTTATCAGCTGTCACCTCGGTTATTGATTTTGTCTAAACCCCTGGTTCTCAGACTTTTTTGCTGGTGCCCCCCCCCCCTCGGCTTAGAACAAAACCTAGGGTCCAGACCCCTAACTCATTCAGGAACCATATTCCAACTAGACACTTATTTTGATAAACTCAAATCTTACAAAAACTCTTGGAAAAACAGCACAAAAGGTAGTGTTAGTTGCTTGCTTGTTTATTTATTTTTTACGAGGGTTTTTATTTGTGGCGCAATCGACTGTGCCAATGCCATTCTGCATTAAGTCTATTGTGCTGCTTAGTTTTTATTAGCGTTAAAGCTGAAAATCCAGCTTCGCACAAATATCTTGTCGGAAATGGAAGTAGAATCTTCACTGCTTGAAACTTTGAATTGCTGACCAAAAGTCCAAATACTTTAAAGATTCAAACACTGGCTTAAGAGTCAAGTCATTCTTTAAATCAATGAAGACCACTTGCAAAGAATCGAGAATAGACCGAGTACTGGCCGTAAAT